>SNQJ01S0177259.1:0-19840 GCA_010110895.2 Picea sitchensis | reverse complement strand
TAAAAAATTAACGAGAAGAGACCTGGTACTAAAAAGGCGGCATAACACAGAAGATTAAATCGGTATATTGAATCCCAAGATTTTAACGATAAAATCTATATTTAAAGTGAGACGGCATCAATGACGAACCTAACTAACAACGCGAAATACGTAAACACGCTCAACTGGCATCAATCGCCTGAGTTGTCATCGTAGGCAAATGGTCAAGGGTGACGGCACCTTTGCGTGTCCACTCACACTACACGGCTCTCTATTTTATGCAACCACCTACTGCAGGGACTCTACTCTTCCCGAGTTGCGAGGGATCAGTGTGTTGGGCCGCAAACTAGACAGTGGTTACGAGCGCCGAGACCTATCTGTCGGACCCGAGTGATGACTGAGACATGCGCCAACCCTGGACCAATTCCAGCGACTGAGATGCAGACTGATCGAGAAAAATCATTGGGAGGAAGGGATAATAGAGCGTTTTTTGTTTCTTTTAATAATTACGTTAGGGTTCAAGTGAGGAGTCGTTTGTGCTAGACACCTAAGCAGAATTTATTCCAGTTTTCACTACAATTGAACCCCTGTGCAATTCGCCAATGAGAAAACGCGGGTATACCCAGGGATGACAGTTGCCTGGGTCGATTCGGCAGACAAAATTACTCTTAATAAACTCCCTCTAGAAATCTTCTGTTGTTTCTTCCTTTTTGTTGAAGATAAATGACAAGGAGGCTCAACATACTCGAACTCTAAGGACCACTTGATTCTGGTTACTCTGCGGGTTGTGACCGTAATCAACTTCTGGTTTCATCTTGCAAGTCAACGATAATTGACATCGAACCTTCTGGATCGATCTGAAGGAAGAATAAACCATTTAATGAGACAGAATCGACTCTTCCAGCCTCGTTTCTAGCCAATACCCTCAGAAATCATAACAGTTAACTCATTCCTGGGTCGATTCGGCAGACAAAATTACTCTTAATAAACTCCCTCTAGAAATCTTCTGTTCCTTTTCCCTTTTGTTGAAGATAAATGGCAAGGAGGCTCAACATACTCGAACTCTAAGGACCACTTGATTCTGGTTACTCTGCGGGTTGTGACCGTAATCAACTTTTGGTTTCGTCTTGCAAGTTAACGATAATTGACATCGAACCTTCTGGATCGATCTGAAAGAAGGAAAAAAACCGCTTAATGAGACGTAATCGACTCTTCCACTTCGTTGTAGCTAATACCCTCGTGAATCATAATGCTTAACTCTCGCGATGATGTCTTTGAATCCATTGCGTTTCTTGACCCCTTAAACGAAAAAGGGTTTAGTCATTCATCGTTGAGGGTGAAGGGTCCGCAAATAAAACCCTGGCGAAATAAACTAAAGGTAAGGATGAAGGCTATCAGTAATTAAACCTTAAATAGAACGCAATCGGCATTAGCTTACTGCCCAAATTTCGTTATCCTTCTTCGCACAATCTGGTTGCTACTAAATATTTTAAATATCCGTAATAGACATTTTCTGATGCACACGATAGATACAACGCATACAGGCAGAGTATGTTGAGTAAATTATTTTACCCGAGAATACCATTGCAAGAGATAGAACGCACCATTAAAGTGTAAAACTGTGACAGGAGGAGTCACCCAAGGTGTTTAATGGCAACGCCCAATTAAAAAGCAGATTTAGTGGCAGAGTCAAATTACAAGGTAAGCTCGCAGTGATTAATATAATCGTGCATTGATATTAAATTGATAATATCCAACCCTAAAAAGTCAATATTAATAGCTGTGGATTTGACTGTATCCATTAATCTATATTACCTTCAATGGGTATTACAGAAATCTCTATTTCCTGTTTCTTCTACAAGTAACTCTTTATTTCATTGTTGGTTCTACCAGGAGGTCGCCTGCTATCGACGCCCGACTGAATAAGGAAGCACACCATCGACGTATAACCCACACAGCATTTGGTCAATGGAATGAAACGCCCACCGCCCGGGGGGGATTCGCCCACAGGCAACATAAAAAACCCACTGAGAACTGAATCACCTACTATATGAAACAAATCAAACCTACTGTAAAATTTCACCCTTGCATATAAACGAAAACACAAAAAAGGAAAAATCGCACAATGAATAAACAAAAACGAATCCTACGGTAAAAATTTTCGCCCTTGTATAAAAAACAATGAAAACCCACCAAAATGAAATCGCCACGTTTCAGGTGGGGATTGCCTCCTATGGAAAGGTAAACAGAATAACACACCATCCACAACGTTTTACCAGCAACCCTAACCTGCACTATTATAAAAAGGACGAAGATCTAATGAAATACCCCTTTCTTTTTCTTTAGGGACGAAGGAATAACAGTTTGCAACCATACAATCAAGATTGTAGCAGTAAATCACTATGCATCCTATTCTATTCAGTCCGTGAGCATACCTTTGCCCGGATTTGCTTGGCGTTAATGATTCGACGCCCACCACTCAAGCCCGCCAGTTTAATTCTCCTTAACGAGCTTCAATCGGGTACCTCCCAACCAAACGCCGGGGTACTTCTTCCCTCGCCCCGAGCCGCGAAGGGGCTACACAAGATCCAGAGCAACTAGCTCCTCACTTCAAAGGGTCACGCTACCATCACGATAGCCGAGGGATTCCCAACTCCTACCGTAAAATCACCACCTCTTTCTTCCTCATGGTAATCCATCTTCAAAATTTCAAAAACAAAATCCCCTCTTCCTTTCTCCTCTCCCTCCTTTATCCGCTCAAACCCCACTCTCACTTTATTTAGGTTCCCCTTTTGACTTTCTTGATTCTCTTTTTAATTTAATTCATGAGCATCTATCTACTTTTATATATATATTTCCCTTTAAAAATTTAAGGGTATGTGGGTTCATCACCTTTTTGTTTTAATTGGTTTATAATATAATAATAACTCTTATAATTTGTTAACTTCATTTGTTTATAAAGGTTTATAAAATAAATATACCTTATATTTATATTTTCATTTTTTATTAGGAAGCTCACATTCTTTATTTAATTACCATTGATATATTTGTATAATTAGATTAAGGAGATTGGAGATGATGCATGAACAAAGAGGGAAAGGCAATGTTTTACAAAATGAATAAAGAAGATTTACGGGGAGGGTCACATGTGAAAGAACCCGCATTGCCAAGGAAGATGGATACGGAAGATCAAGGCGCAGGGAGGATAGTTTAGTTACATACAAGAAACAAGAGAGGGCTACCACCGATTTTTGTTTTCATTCCCTTTTTTGAATTTTCAATTGTTAAGGCCACACTCAAATTTTCCCCGCTCTAGAAGGTCTTAGGCTTAGGTTTAGATTCTGAACTGAGGCTAATAACCGGGTTAAGGGTAATGCTTACGTCTCTATTCAGTCAAGACTTAGGGCTAATTAGGGCCGATTCCATAAACCACCTTTACCGGGCGACGCGTTCTTCTGTGTCGCACTGCACGTAGCGCTAAGGGTGCCACTGGCCTCGATCTCTTCTGGCGACGCGGCTCTTCGCCAGATGCACCCATGTCTAAGGGTGCCACTCGCTTGCTTGACGTATTGGTAGACTCTGTAACCCCTAGAGTCAAAACTCCGCCAGTGAACTAGTAGGAGACTAAGGGGTTTTAAGGAATAAGGCCTTTATTATACGCTTCTTTAGAATCATCATGAGCTTAATCACGCAGCTTATCTCACGGCATCGTGGGTCCTCTCAAACTAGGTAATCGCTAACCAAAAGTTTATGTCACATCAAGAGTGCTAGTAGGATGTGACAAGCATGTTTCCACCCCTCTCCCTCAACCTCTCTCGAATTCATGTGTGGCCCTTTAATCCATATGTGAGCCAAGTCGGCAAGCTATCGCCACCCTGCATCACCACACAATCATGTCATAAATGTTGTCATCAATCACCAATCAAATAAAACATCATAATAAATATATCAACCCAAAAGACACTCCCTGACTCAAACTGGAGTCCAAGGAGTTCTGTAATTTCATGCCCTCTCGTGATCTCAAGGTCAAAAAACCCTGCACACCCAATCAAACTGAGTCAATAGCACCTCGCCTAATCAAATAGTAAATAAATCCCGCTATCCACAATCACATCATAATCAAATATAATAGGTCAAATGTCAAAGATTCCATCACGGCAGCAAGTGTCCTCAAATAATAAGTGGTTCATTCATGCCAGAAAGGATGTTACATACACTCTCTGTATCTAAACTTTCCCCAAAGTTTCAAGATAACAAAGATAAAGTATCACGTGATCATAAGTCTATACATCAAACAAAATGGAATCAGCCGTCGCGATATCATCTCATGTTTTCCTGAAGTCGCCAGCGAGTGTGGACTATAATCGCCCCACTGGACCTTGATTCTGATCGCACGCTCTACATCAGAACTAGCCGAACGCTGATGATCTTATCAAGCGATCCGCAGCTTCGTACCATGAGTGCTCCTCATCCGATACCCGGCATGAACTCAGCCAATCACATGTGATCATTTCAATATAATGTATCAAAAGAGATACATGAAAAACATCGCGCATACCTCAAAGAATCGTGGCATAGTCGATAGGCCACGGGCCCTTCCACAATCTCAAAAAGGTCCCACGAACCTAGGAGAGAGTCTAGTTCCCTTTCCAAACTTGATCGAATCCTTTATACGGTTTAACCTACAAGAAGACTGGATCTCCGACCTCGGTGAATCATGGTCGACTACGCGATCGGCATAACTCTTTAGTGTCGATTCGCGCTTTAATCCTCACATTTTATGGATTGTATCCCGCTTCTTCCATTTCGATCGCTTCAGTCCCACCGTGACCTCTATCCCTGCCGACATCCCAACTCATGGCTGCCCTCACACTACGCTTCATAAAGAAACTCCTCAAAGGCCATCTTTATGGTGCTTTGATAATTGTTGTTGTGTTTAACTCTACTTTAGAGTGTAAGAATCTCCCAACGCTTTGTTGGTCCATCACATACATGCGCAACGTGTCCTCCAAGGTCTAGTTCGTTTTTTCGGTCTATCCATCAGTTTTTGGGTGGTATGTTGTACTGAAATTCAACTTTGTTCCCAAAGAATCTTGGAAAATGGTCCAAAATCATTTTGTAAACACCGATCCTCGATCGATATAATCTTTTAGGCACGCCGCAACCTCACAATCTCACCGATGAAATCTCGCCATTTCCGCCGGTACCCCGATACGCCGCATTTATCGGAATAAAGTGAGCACTCTTCGCCGAGTGTTCACGGCACTAAGCAAAATCGAGTCATGCTCTCGCTTCTGCGGGAAACTAAACGATAAAATCCATCGATAAACTTCCCATTTCGACCCGGAATGGCATTCGGTTGAAGTAATCCTGCCAGGTGTCAATGTTCAGCCTTTTAATTACCGACACTCGAGACATCTAGCCAAAGTTGACTATGTCGGCCTTTCATTCCTTTCCAAAGGAATAATGGTTTGAGGTCTGCCCTCTTCTTCGTAACTCCCGGGTGAGCCATAAACCGCTCTATGAGCCTTGCTCAGATCAACATCCTCAACTCGCCATTAGGTGGTACATAAATCCAATTATTATCTCATTAATTTGTCGTTTTCCACAGTAAATCCCTCGAATTTCGGTACCATCATTGTGTTTTGTCCGAGCAAAATCCTTTGACTTCGCGGTACCATTCATCATCACGCCGTAAGGTGAGAATCTTCACGTAGATTTGTCTGAAGTTGACTCAAGATGCTGGCCTCCATCAAGGCAGTATCCGCCAATTGCCCATCGCTCCTTTATGTAATTAATCTCTCGAATCGTATTCGTTATTCGTATCAACGCCATTGCCGCTAGCGTCAGTCGCTGGGTAAAAATATTGTAGTCCACAATGGTCAGCCTTTAATTCAAATTTTCATCCAATAAGGTAGTGTCTCCAAACCTTAAGGCATATACGATGGCTAAAAAAACTCCAAATCATGCTATGTAGTTCTCTCTCATGCCCTCTTAGTTTTCTAAGCAATCACTCATCCATCCCGCATCAAGACTCCACCCAAACCTTTTTTTGGATGCGCCATGTGCACCAAGGTCTACGCCCTGTCGTATTCCTTAGTATTGGCGCTTATTTTGTTAGCACTTCCTTAAGCTCCGAATGCTTCCGCCGCATTTCTCCGCCCAAACATACTTTTTTTCTTCAATTCCGTGATCGGATTTGCTATCTTCAAAAAACCCTGGACAAACCGTCAATAGTATCCCGCTAATCCCATAAACTACGCATCTCCGTGATATCTGTAGGGCGCAGGCCATTCCATAATATCTCAACCTTGGCTGGATCCACGCTGCATACCTTCGCCGGAGATGACATGCCCTAAGTAGTAATCCCGGATTGATAAAAGAGCATTTGGACAACTTTCAACAATTTGTGTTCTCGTAAACATCAGAGTACCTGCCGCCAGTGTTCATCATGCCTCTTCGCCGTCCGAGATGAGATCAAGATATCGTCAATGAATACTTTGACGAACTTGTCCAAGTATTCCATGAACACTTCGTTCATCAAACTCATGAATACCCCTGGGCGCTTGTCAGTCCAAAAGGCAAATCAGTAAACTCGTAATGTCACAAATTCCTGCCTTTAAAGGCTGCCTTAGAATGTCATCCTCCTGATCCGCAGAATCGGTGATATCTCGATCGAGATCGACATTGGAGAACATCGTCGCCTCTTCATTTGATCGATTGATCATCAATTCTAGGTAAGGGAGACTTGATTCTTGATCGTCGCCTTGTTCGCTACTGATGCCGGCCAATGCAAAGCCTCCATGATTCACCCTTCTTCCGAATGAAAATAATCCGCACACTTACCAGACACAATACCTCAGGACGGTCGTAGCCCCCTCGTCCAACAACTCCTTCTTCCGCCATTTTCAACTCTTGCATCCGGGTCGACATCCCATAAGGTAAAGTTCTTCTATCGGTTCGGGTCCTCAGCTTCAGGTCTATGCTACCCGCCGCCTCTTCCGGGCGAGATCCTGTGCAACTCCTCCTCAAAATACGTCCGCGAAACTCCTTCACCACCTGGCGGTGTCGGTAGGTCACTACCTTTTTCGTTTAGCCAGGATTGCATGTGCTTGCACTCCCTATGCGATACTCTTTTCAGAACGGTAAGGAAGAGATGGACCACAGGGAAACTCCCTGGTTGTCCTACAATCACACGCCTCTGCCCTTCATCATCATCTAAACTCAACCGTTTCGTCTTTTGCGCTTGAGCATCACTTCATGCCGCAACCAAACCTCTACCGGACACGACGCCATAAGATCCAGATCGCGGATTTTACAAGTTGACTCTCATGTCAAACCTTCCGTACATGTACCGCACCTTTCCTCCAACCGTCTATTTCGCTTCTGAAGCCTTCTCTAAGAATCTAACTCATCCTGAACGACTCGGTCTTCTATATAATGCTATCATGCAAGGTTTGAGGCATCAAAATTAACCCTAGTACGCAGTCGCCGCTAAGGTCCATCACAACCCGATGACCTAACGCTTCGGTGTCACGGCTTAAGCTTTCCCGAAGCGCCCATAAACGCGTTCGCTCGTCGTGACGCACCTCCCTATCGTGAAGCGTTGAACCTATTGGGCCGACGCCCATAAATTCCTCCGCATACCTCTCCCGTAACCGTTCTATCAGCTTCCCATGACACGCTTCAACGCATTCATGCTCAACAGGTAGGAGCGCTTCAATTTAGAGAGCGCCTTCCATTGGAAAGACCGGCGCGATTCTCATGTTGAGGTATAATTATGGCGCGGCACATCGCCATCTTTTCCAAATTCATGTCTTCGTGGTCGCTACTTCTTCTGGGAAACCTTCCAAAACTTGGTGAATTTGACTCATTAGAGTTCTGCTGAAGCTACCTTATAACGGCCGGGCGCTGGTGGAACTCTCCGCTACCGCCTTGCCTTCGGGTCTAACCGCTGATCGCCTTTACATGCAATCAAAAGACCTTTGTCAACTCTACGCATATCACCAACTTGATCTGTTCATGTCCGAACCTCGCCGCTTACTCCTGGGTTGTCCTCCGCTGCGGATGCTATCGAGCGCCGCACTTCCTCCCTACCACCCTGGCCGCTCGGGCTTCTTACGGCCTCTAACTATTATGATTACCTGCACTCACAAAATCAACTCAATCAGCAATAGCATAATAAAACCAACTCATGTCAACGAAAGTCGTCAAGGACCAAGTCGCGGGTTTGAACCTGCTGTAATACCATATGTAACAACCTCCTTGTTATGCCAACAATGCATAAGCCAGAATTTTTTTTGTTTTAAAGCGTGTGCGCCGCTGCGGGAGGGGAACGACACATTCTCGACTCTATGTCGCCAATTCGGTTTTACAACACGACGAAATCACGGCTGGAACAATTTCACATCACTAATGATTTGATCACAATCAAATACCACATTAGTAAGATGAACACTAAGCCCTCTACGGAAGGCGCGGGACATGGTTTCCGATGATGATCGACCAAGTTCAATATTAACAAAAGAACAACTTTTCTCACTACTAAGGCATGACGATTTATGGTACTTAGTTCAAGGTACCTTGTATTTTATAAGTCATCATTGACAATCAAATTCAATAGACTTAAGATAAACCCTGTCATTACCCTTTTACAAGATATCTAACTTAACATTGCATTCCAATTTAAGATGACATGACCTCACCCTCACATCATTCAATGATGTATTTCCATGACATTACTCCTTACCCCTTTCAACAACAATAAATTACCGTAGGGCGCCAGGGTCATTACCTCTCATTGAAAACACCCTGCAACTTAAGCTAACAACAATATTAAGGCTATTTGTTATCAACCCTAACCCTACCCTTTTAATTTCTATAATCCAAGAACATTATTCTTACACATTCCAAGAAAAATATTTTTAAGACATTACCTTTGTTCAGTACAACGACGATCTAATACATCACAATTTCCTGCCTTCAAGAATATAAAGCCAATTTCTTCCTTAATAACTAAATAAAAGAATTACATCCTCATTTTAAAAAAATTTAGCACTCCTATCAAGTAGAAAACATCATTCTTTTCTCAGATGCTACCTTTACATTTCTTTAATAATTAAATAAAAGAATTACACCCTATTTTATTTATCATCCTAATTTAATCTAACAATAAACATCATAGTTAAATTGACTCCTATGTAATAATCACCCCTAATGAGACAAATGAATAATAATACCAAATTCAAAAAGGTGCATAATTAAAATAACAAATAAATAAAATTGCTAAGATCTAATCTTGACAACGTTTAGAAGGACCATAAAAGTGACATCATATGTTAAAATACCTAAATTTAAAAAGGCCTAAAATTAATTAATCACATTCCGATGACCTAAATTTTGAAAAGGCCTAAAGTTAAATAATCATATTCGGATGACCTAAATTTCGACGGGCCTAAAGTTAATTAATCATGTTAAATATTAATGTTAATACTAAACTTACCTTAGAATATTCGAAATTAGGTCATCCATAGTAAAACCAATAATTCCCAGTAGTTAAAATGCAAGCATCAAATTCCTTTCAGGCTTATTATGCTAATTCGGTGTCGCGCAATCCCAAAATGACTATTAAATCCTATTTATGCTTCAATAATCAATTGCTAGAAACAAGCTCTTGTCGTTCAACCAAGATTTAACTAAATAATATTCTACACCATCTTGGATAAATAAAAATAAGTTGGTCAGTTATAAATCCAGTTGCAAAACCGTGTCAATGGTAAGTTTTAAATTATGATCAACGTTTATAAGAGAAGAAGATCTCATCACACCATCAGAACTGTTCGACCAGGCACATTTTAATAATTCAACCCTAATATTAACCCTAATCTTACACCACTCAATCAATAATAAAAATTAACGAGAAGAGACCGGGTACTAAAAGGCGGCATAACACAGAAGATTAAATCGGTATATTGAATCCCAAGATTTTAACGATAAAATCTATATTTAAAGTGAGACGGCATCAATGACGAACCTAACTAACAACGCTAAATACGTAAACACGCTCAACTGGCATCAATCACCTGAGCTGTCATCGTAGGCAAATGGTCAAGGGTGACGGAACCTTTGCGTGTCCACTCACACTACACGACTCTCTAACTTATGCAACCACCTACTGCAGGGACTCTACTCTTCAATAGTTACGAGGGCTCAGTGCATTGGGCCACAAACTAGACAGTGGTTACGTGCGCAGAGGCCTATCTATCGGACTCGAGTAATGACTGAGACACGCAAAGGTGCCGTCACCCTTAACCAATTACTGACGCTGACAGGTAAGGCGATTGATATGCGGACTGACCGAGAAAAAATCGTTGAGCGGAAAGGATAAAAGAGAGATTTTGTTTCTTTTAATAAACGTTAGGGTTCAAGTGAGGAGTCGTTTGTGCTAGACACCTAAGAAGAATTTATTCCAGTTTTCACAACAATTTAACCCCTGTGCAATTCGCCAATGAGCAAACGCGGTATACCCAGGGATGACAGTTGCCTGGGTCGATTCGGCAGACAAAATTACTCTTAATAAACTCCCTCTAGAAATCTTCTGTTCTTTCTCCCTTTTGTTGAAGATAAATGGCAAGGAGGCTCAACATACTCGAACTCTAAAGACCACTTGATTCTCGTTACTCTAATGGTTGTGACCGAATCAACTTTGGTTTCATCTGGTGTCAATCCATAATTGACATCAACCTCGACTCGACATCCAAGGAAGAATAAAACCATTTAATGAGACAGACCCACTTTTCCAGCCTCTCGCTTAGCCAATACCCTCAGAAATCATAACAGTTAACTCTCGTGATGATGTCTTGAACGACAGGTTTCTTAACCACCAAAAATGGAAAAGGGTTTAGTCATTCCTCGTTGAGGTTGAAGGGTCCGCAAATAAAACCCCGGCGAAATAAACTAAAGGTATGGACGAAGGCTATCAGTAATTAAATCTTAAATAGAACGCAAACGGCATTAGCTTACTGCCCTAATTTCGTTATTCTTCTTCGCACAATCTGGATGCTACTAAATAATTTAAATATCTGTAATAGACATTTTCTGATGCACACGGTAGATACAACGCATACAGGCAGAGTATGTTGGGTACCATTTTACCTGAGAATACCCTTGCAAGAGATAGAATGCACCGTTAGCGTAAAAACTGTGACAGGTGGTGTCGTCCAAGGTGTTTAATGGCTACGTCCAAATAAAGGGAAGTTTTAATGACAGAGTCCAATCACAAGGTAAGCGCACAGTGTTTAATATAATCGTGCATTGATATTAAATTGATAATATCCAACCCTAAAATATCAATATTAATAGTTATGGATTTGACTGTATCCATTAATCTATATTACCTTCAATGGGTATTACAGTAATTCTCTATTTCCTGTTTCTTCTACTAGTAACCCATTATTTCATTTTTTGGTTCAACCAGGAGGTCGCCAGCTATCGACGCCCAACTGAATTAAGGAAGCACACCATCAAATGTATAAACCCACACAGCATTTGGTCAATGGAATGAAACGCCCACCGCCTGGGGGGGATTCGCCCACAGGCAACATAAAAAACCCACTGAGAACTGAATCGCCTACTATATGAAACAAATCAACCCTACTGTAAAATTTCACCCTTGTATATAAACGAAAACACACAAAAGGAAAAATCAAAGACATCGAATAAACAAAAATCTAATTCTACGGTAAAAATTTTCACTTTGTATAAAACAATGAAAACTAACCCAAAAATGAAATCGCCACGTTCTGCAGGGGATTGGTCTTCATGGAAAGGTAAACAGAACACACCATCCACAACGCTTACCAAAGAACTCAACTCCGCACCATTATAAAAGTGATCTAAGATCTAACACGAATAATTCTTTCTTTTCTTAGGGACTTAAGGAATACCATGAACCATACAATCAATATTGTAGGCAAGAACACTCATGCATCCTATTCATTCACCATGAGCATTACCTTAATCGACACTTGTTTGCAGCAATGATTTCGGACGCCCACCGCCCTCGGCCCAAGTCATTCACAGTTTGACCTCACGATCGGCACCTCCCAAACCAAAATGGGGCAATTTTCTTCCCCTTCACCAAGCCTAGAAGGCCACACCACAACCGTGAGAGCTAACCAGCTCCTCAGTCGTTTTGCAAGGTCGAGCTACCACTCAAGTCTGCTTAGGATCCCCAACTCCTACCAGAAAATCACTCTTTCTCCTCTCATGGCAATCCAACTTTCACCAAAAACAAAGCCCCCTCTTCTCTTTCCTCCTCCTTTATCCCTTCAAACCCTAATTCTCACTTTTCTTGTGGCCTTTGACTCTTGTTCTTTAATTTAATCTGCTTATATCTATTTCCCATTTCTTTATATATATTTTCCCCTTTAAAATTACGGCATAAAGCGCTCATCACCTTTTGTTTTAATTGGTTTATAATAAATAATAATAACCTTTATAATTTGTTAACTTCATTTGTTTATAAAGGTTTATAAAATAAATATACCTATATTTACATTTTCATTTTTTTATTAGAAGCTTACATTCTTTATTTAATTACCATTGATATATTTGTATAATTAGGATTAAGGAGATTGAGATTTATTAATGACCAAAGAGGGGAAAAGCAATGTTTTACAAAATGAATAAAGAAGATTTACGGGGACGGCTGGCGATTTAGTAAAAGTGAACCGCATGTCACATAGAAGATGGAGGAATGAATATCAAGGCGCAGGATGATAGTTTAGTTACATACAAGGAATAAGAGGCTTAATTAACCGAAGCTTTTTTTTCATTCCCTTTTTTTGAATTTTCAATTGTTAACGCCACACTAAAATTTCCCTAGTTTCTAGAAGGTCTTAGGGCTTAGGTTTAGATTCTCGGTGCCAGGCTTACTAACCTACCGGCATGGTACGCTTAAGGTTCTATTCGTACGTAAGACTTTAGGCCACTGAATGATTCCTATTAAACCACCTTACTGACGTGCGTCTTCAGTTCCACCACGTACCAAGGGCGCCACTCGGCCGAATTTCTTTTTGGCGACAAAATTTTCTTCAGATGCACCACGGCCCAAGGGTGCCACTACCACTAAGTTTCTTCTTCGTATGACGTGCCCTTCTGTGATGCACCACGGCTCTATGGTGCCACTACCGACCGGGACCGATTGGTAGACTCCTATAACCCCGGAGTCAAAAACTCCTCACAGTGAACTAGTAGGAGACTAAGGGTTTTAAGAAATAAGGCCCTCAGCCATTGTTTCCTTTAGAATCATCGCGAGCGCATCGTCATACCGGCCCTCAAGATCAGTGGGTCCTTCAACTAGGTAATCGCTAACCTACAACTCGAGCTTACCGGGCGAGTGTTAGCAGGTGGTATGTATCGTTGTCCACCCGCCTCCTCAACTCTCTCGCAATTGTGTGGCCTCTTTACTCTATATGTGAGTCAAGTTGGCAAGCTATCGTCACTGCGATCACCAATAATCATGTCAGAAATGTCGCCATCAATCACCAATCAAATCAAACATCATAATAAACAAATCAAACCAAAAGTTAATACCTCCCCTAATTCAACCGAGTCCAGAAGGGGTTCTACCGATGCCTCTCAAGATTCAAGGTCAAAACGCCGCACATCTAATCAAACCGAGTCAATAGCACCTATCGCCTCTGTTCAAATAGTAACACATCATGTCATCCACAATCACATCATAATCAAATAATAGGTCTAATGTCAAAGTATCCATCACTTGCGAGAATGTGTCCTCAAATAATAAGTGGTTCAAGCATGCAGGATGTTACATACACCCTCTTGGTCTAAACTTCATCCCGGGTTTTCTCGTGATAATGCAAAGATAAAGTATCATAGTATCATAAGTCTATACATCAAACAAAATGGTACAACGTCGACATCATCTCCCTGTGTGGCCGAAAAGGTGGAATATAACCTGGCCCCACTGACCTTGACTTATCTTGGCATCGCCCGACATCAGAATCACGAATCCAATGATCTAATACGGACTGCTCAAATGCATGAGTGCTCCTCGTCCGAACAAACAATCACATGTGTAGGATCACTACTATAATGTCTCAAAAGAGATACATGAAAACATCGTGCAAAACCTCAAAGAATCAGGGTAGTCGATATACACGGGCCCCTTCCATTAACTCAAAAGGTCCCACCTAACCTAGAGAGAGTTTATCTCCTTCCAAACTTGATCGAACTCTTGGCGCGTTTAACCCGAAGACCTCCGACGACCTTGTAACTATGGTCGACCGCGCGACGGCATAACCTTATGCTCCATCTTGTGCTTCTGGATCTGAGCCGAGTGGATTGGAATGGACGGAGGAATGGAATGGATGGACGGATGGAGGAATGGAATGGAGCCGGACGGAAGGAATGGAAATGGATGGACAGGACGGAGGAATGGAGCCGGAAGGAAATGGAAAGGAATGGAATGGATGGAATGGAGTGGACGGATGGAGGAAGGATGGACGGACGGATGGAGCCTGGAGGATGGAATGGATGGAATGGAGGATCTGACCGGAGGAAGGAATGGATGGACGGATGGAAATGGAATGGAGGAAAGGAAGGACGGACGACGGAGAAATGAGGAATGAGGAAGGACGGAGGTGGAGAATGGATGACGGACGGATGGATGGAGCCGGATGAAGGAAGGACAGTGGATGGATGGATGGAGAATGGAATGGAGGAAATGACGAAGGAATGGACGGACGGATGGATGGATGGATGGATGAAATGAGTGGAATGGAGTGAAGGAAATGAATGGATGGAGGAATGGACGGATGGAGCCGGAACGGATGGAAGGAATGGAATGGATGGATAAGGAAAGGACGGACGAATGGACCGGAATGGATGGATGGACGGAATGGAATGGAAGGAAAGGAGGAGGACGATGAGGATGGAAGAGGATGGAATGGAAGGAATGGACGGGAGGTGGAAATGGATGGAATGGACCAGGTGGAGGAGGAAGGCAATGGAATGGATGGATGGATGGATGGAAGATGGATGGATGAAAGATGGATGGATGGACGGATGGACATGGAATGGATGGATGGAGGAAGGATGGAATGGATGGATGGATGGAATGGAGGAATGGACGGATGGAGGATGGAATGGAGGAATGGATGGATGGAATGGAATGGACGGACTGGAAGAATGGATGGAATGGACCATGGAACGCAATTCCCAGTAGTTAAAACGCAAGCATCAAATCCCTTCAGGCTGTCATGCTAATTCGGTGTCGCGCAATCCCAAAACGACTATTAAATCCTATTTATGCTTCAATAATCAATTGCTAGAAACAAGCTCTTATCGTACAACCAAGATTTAACTAAATAATATTCTACACCATCTTGGATAAATAAAAATAAGTTGGTCAGTTATAAATCCAGTTGCAAAACCGTGTCAATGGTAAGTTTTAAATTCTGATCAACGTTTATAAGAGAAGAAGATCTCACCATCGTAATCAAGTTCGCACTGTGCATTTTAATAATTCAACTCATGATAACTCTTTAATATTACACCACTCAATCAATAATAAAAATTAACGAGAAGAGACCGGGTACTAAAAGGCGGCATAACACAGAAGATTAAATCGGTATATTGAATCCCAAGATTTTAACGATAAAATCTATATTTAAAGTGAGACGGCATCAATGACGAACCTAACTAACAACGCTAAATACGTAAACACGCTCAACTGGCATCAATCGCCTGAGTTGTCATCGTAGGCAAATGGTCAAGGGTGACGGCACCTTTGCGTGTCCAATCACACTACACAGCTCTCTATTATATGCAACCACCTGCTGCAGAGTCTCTACTCTTCCCAAGTTGCGAGGGCACAGTGCGTTGGTCCGCAAACTAGACGGTGGTTACGAGCGCCGAGAACTATCTGTCGGACCCGAGCGATGACTGAGACACGCGCCATCCCTGGACCAATTCCAGCAACTGAGATGCGGTCTGATCGAGAAAAATCGTTGGGCGGAAGGGATAATAGAGCGATTTTTTGTTTCTTTTAATAATTACGTTAGGGTTCAAGTGAGGAGTCGTTTGTGCTAGACACCTAAGCAGAAATTATTCCAGTTTTCACGACAATCGAACCCCGGTACATTTGCCAATGAGAAAACGCGGGTATACCCAGGGATGATAGTTGCCTGGGTCGATTCGGCAGACAAAATTACTCTTAATAAACTCCCTCTAGAAATCTTCTGTTGTTTCTTCCTTTTTGTTGAAGATAAATGACAAGGAGGCTCAACATACTCGAACTCTAAAGACCACTAGATTCTGGTTACTCTGCGGGTTGTGACCGTAATCAACTTCTGGTTTCATCTTGCAAGTCAACGATAATTGACATCGAACCTTCTGGATCGATCTGAAGGAAGAATAAACCATTTAATGACATTTAATCTAATTTTCCAAATTTCAAGCTTAGCCAATAATTTAAATCATAATGCTTAACTCGATGATGTCTTTGAACATTGCGTTTTTGACCCCCAGAAACGAAAAAGGGTTTAGTCATTCATCGTTGAGGGTGAAGAGTCCGCAAATAAAACCCTGGCGAAATAAAATAAAGGTAAGGACGAAGGCTATCAGTAATTAAACCTTAAATAGAACGCAATCGGCATTAGCTTACTGCCCAAATTTCGTTATCCTTCTTTTCTCGATAACTGCTGCTACTAAATATCTTTTAAAATATCCGTGAATAGACATTTTCTCGATGCATCACTTGAGATACAACGATACAGGAAGAGTATGTTGAGTACCATTTTACCTGAGAATACCCTTGCAAGAGATAGAACACACCGTTAGCGTAAAAACTGTGACAGGTGGATTCATCCAAGGTGTTTAATGGCAACGTCCAAATAAAGAGCAGTTTTAATGACAGAGTCCAATCACAAGGTAAGCGCGCAGTGTTTAATATAATCGTGCATTGATATTAAATTGATAGTATCCAACCCTAAAAAGTCAATATTAATAGCTGTGGATTTGACTGTATCCATTAATCTATATTACCTTCAATGGGTATTACAAGAATTTATTTCTCGCTTTCTTCTACCAAGTAACTCATTATTTCATTTTTGGTTCAACCAGGAGGTCGCCAGCTATCGACGCCCAACTGAATTAAGGAAGCACGCAAATAAAAATAAAAGAACGCATAACCCACACAGCAATTTGTCAATGGAATGAAACGCCCACCTTCCAGGGGAAGGTTCGCCCACAGGCAACATAAGAACCCCTTGAGAACTGAATCGCCTACTATAAGAAACAATCAACCCTACGGTAGTATTTTACCCTTGCATATAAACGAAAACACAAAAAAGGAAAAATCGCACACTGAATAAACAAAAACGAATCCTACGGTAAAATTTTCTCCCTTGTATAAAAACAATGAAAACCAACCTAAATAAACAAGCCATTGCTCAGGCGGATTGCCTCCCAAAATGCACACCATCCACAACGTTTTACCAGCAACCCTAACCTGCACTATTATAAAAAGGACGGCGATCTAATGAAATAATTTCTTCTTTTCTTTTAGGATGAAGAATAATAGTCAAATTCATGTTAATCCAGATTGTAGCAAGAATCACATGCATCCTATTCTATTCAGCTTCATGATATTACCTGTATTCGATTTGGTTTGGTAAAGAATGATTCCAACGCTTCCAAATGCCTCGCTTCCAAGTCGCCCGCCTCAGTTGTTTACCTCATCGAGCTCACCGGTACTCCTACCAAACGTCAGTACTCTTTCTTCCCCTCATCCTCGGAAATGCTAGCACACATTACTGGAACTGTAGAGCAATCCATATTCCTTATCCAACAAAGGTCGAAGCTACTGATCACACGATGTTGAGGATTCTCAACTCCTACCAGAAAATTAGTTAGTCTCTCTTCTCTCAGCATAGAATTCCAATCTCAGCCAAAAGCCCCTTCCTTTCCCCTCTCCCTCCTTTTTTTTTTTTTTTTTTTTTTTTTTTTTTTTTTTTTTTTTTTTTTTTTTTTTTTTTTTTTTTTTTTTTTTTTTTTTTTTATTTAGTTTATATATATATTTTCCCTTTTAAAAATTAAGGGTATGTATACCATCACCTTTTGTTTTAATTGGTTTATAATATAATAATAACTTTTATAATTTGTTAACTTCATTTGTTTATAAAGGTTTATAAAGAAATATACCTCTATTTATATTTTCATTTTTTTATTAGGAAGCCTTACATTCTTTATTTAATTACCATTGATATATTTGTAGCAATTAGGATTATGAGAGATTGAGACGATGAAGGAACAAAGAGGGAAAAGTAATGTTTTTGGCGTCGAATAAAGAAGATTTACGGAGGGCCGGGCGAGATGAAAAGGACCGCGAAGTCAAGGAAGATGGATAATGGGAAGATCAAGGTGAGGAGGATAGTTTAGTTAAGTATACAAGGAATAAGAGAGGGCTTACTGCTCCATTTTGTTTCATTCCCTTTTTTTTGAATTTCAATTGTTAAGGCCACAATAATTCCCGGCTTCTAGGTTGGGTTCTAGGGCTTAGGCTAGATTCGGAAGCTAGGCATGGTTAACCGGGTTAAGGGTACTGCTTTAAGGTTCTATTCGTGTGTCAAGACTGAGAAATAATTAGGATTCCAGCAAACACTCATCATGACGCGTCTCTTCGTGTCGCACTACTGCACCCTGGCAAAGGCCGCCTTCCGACTTTCTTTACGACGCGTCTTTCAGATGCACCACGTGGCTCCAAGGGTAACTCACGACCAAGCTTCTTCAGCGACGCGTCTTCCGTGATGCACCACGGCCTTAAGGGTGCTACCATCACTCTGACAGAACCTCTATAACCTCCCCGGAGTCAAAACTCCGCCGTGTGGACTAGTAGGAGACTAAGGCAAGGAATATGCCTGTTGCCTCTCTTTAGAATCATCAGCGAAATGATCAGGTCGTAGCCGCACCACGGCATCGTATCCTCAACTAGGGTAATCGCGACCTACAGGCCGAGCCATGGCGCAGGGCATAGCGTGTGGCGTGGTCATTCACCCCTCTACGTCAACCTCTATGGAATTGTGTGTGGACCCTTTACTCCCTATGTGATTCAAGTCGGCAAGCTATCATCACCAGACAACACAATCATGTCAATGTCACATCAAATCACCAATCAAATAAAACATCATAATAACATATCAACCCAAAGATACTCCCCTCACCACCGAGTCCAAGGGGTTCTATCATTCTTCATCCTCAAGGCTCAAACTCTATTAATTGTAATCAAATCGAAATAATAGAACCCGCCTAATCAAATAGTAACACATCCTGTCATCTGTCAATCACATCATAATCAAATATAATAGGTCAAATGTCAAAAAGGTCCAGATCACTTGCGAGCAAGTGTCCTCAAATAATAAGTGGTCTCAGTGCGCCAGAGCGGGATGTTACACCATTGTTGGATTACTAAGAGGGGGGGTGAATCAGTAATAGAGAAATTTAATCCTTTTTAACCATATAATCAAAGTATTGTATCAATGAAGAATTATCATCCAATAACTGCAGAGTAAATAAGAAACGAACAAATGAACAATCATACACATACACAGTACACCCGTGTTTTACGTGGAAACCCAAATCGGGAGAAAACCACATAATGTTTTTTCTTATATGTATTGAAGAATTACATTGATTGGACCCACCAAATTTGTTTGTTTTCCAGTTGAAATTGGAAGGAGGCTCCAACCCCTTGTTTCTCTGGCTACAACCTAAAGGAAGCTCCAACTCCCCAATTATTTGGCTACAATAGAAGGAGGCTACAACCCCCTATTTTCTC
>SNQJ01S0177258.1:0-19862 GCA_010110895.2 Picea sitchensis | reverse complement strand
ACATGGTTTGAAGATATCTCCCAGTGAATCCACTAAATAATATGATTCTTTAAAACCATGGCTACTAGATTGTTTTCACAAAACTGACTTATCACGAGGAGACATGTATTCTAAGCAAAGAGTGGAGATTACTTGAGTATATATAAGGCAATTGTACTTACCCATTTAATTTTGAGCTTATCCAACTATGTGTTCGGTTCCTCGTGAATTATTTCCTGTCAACATGAGGAATTATGTCATTCACTAGGCTAAACATCAGCTTGTCGACATGCAAATCATCCTCATTACCCAAAATGATTGACATAACTATGATAATTTGTTGATATACAGGAACAAGCAAGACCGAGGAAATGGGAAAGAAATTTGGGACATAATTTTCATCCATTAAGAAACGACGAATTATTTCATTTTTCTTAGTGGATGCCCAGTTATTTACCCTTGCAACCATCCCCTCTTTATCAATCTTCTTTGAGGGAGTTTGTAATAAAAGCATAGCAGAAATTGATTCTAGTGTAATGGTAAATAAAACCCTAGAACCATCATCAAACATGACGGAGCGAGTGGAAGAATTATATAACTTTGTAAATGTCTCGACCAGGTCTGGCTCATGAAAGGCCTGAGGTTTAAGGATTGGAATAAGCATATCCGACCAAGTAAGACCATGGTTATTTGAGTTCAAGGTCTTTTGGATTGCCAATTCTCGGGCTTTCAACAAAATGGCTTGGTTTGAACGCGTTTCGAAGATATCGCCCAATGAATCCACTAAATAATTTGATTCTTTAGAACCATGGCTACTATATTTTTTTGAAAGAACCGACTTTTCATGAGGAGCCATTTCTTTCTAAGCAAAGAATGGAGATTACTTGAGTATATAGAAGGTAATCGTACTTACCTGTTTAATTTTGAGCTTATCCAACTCTGTGTTCGGTTCCTCACGAATTATTTCCTATCAACTCGAGGAATTGTGTCATTCATCAGGCTAAACATCAACTTGTTGACATACAAATCATCCTCATTACCCAAAATGATTGACACAACTTTGATAACTTGTTGATATACAGGGACAAACAAGACTGAGGAATTGGGAAAGAAATTTGGGACATAATTTTCATCCATTAAGAAACGACGAATTATTTCCTTTTTTTTAGTGGATGCCCATTTATTTACACTTCCAACCATCCCCTCTTTATCAATCTTCTTTGAGGGAGTCTGTAATAAAAGCATAACAGAAATTGATTCTAGTGTAACAGTGAATAAAACCCTAGAACCATTAGCAGACATGACATAGCGGGTGGAAGAATGATATAACTTTGTAAATGTATCGACCATGTATGGCTCATGAAAGGTATGAGGTTTAAGGATTGGAATAAGCATATCCGACCAAGTAAGAACAGGTTTATTTGAGTTTAGGGTCTTTTGACTTGCCAATTCTCAAGCTTTCAACATAATGGTTTGGTTTGAACGTGGTTCGAAGATATGACCCAGTGAATCCACTAAATAATCTAATTCTTTAGAACCATGACTACTAGATTTTTTTGACATAACTGACTTTTCATGAACCATTTCTTTCTAAGCAAAGCATGTAGATTCCTTGAGTATATAAAAGGTAATCGTACTTACCTGTTTAATTTTGAGCTTATCCAACTCGTGTTCGGTTCCTCACAAATTCTTTCCTATTATAGCTCTCAAAAATAAGGTTTCAAATAAATATTTTTCCATAACCTCATATATGAATCCACAAAGTCTTTGCACACGTGAGGAAACAATGTGTTAGATAGACCATAGGCTTAACTAAGATATCAAATTAATGGCATTAATGATAAGAAAATGATGCATGAACCCATATTAAAAACCATCCTATCGATCACAACTTCCTTTCTTTGGGTAATAGACTCTTGCTAAATCCCCAACAATTTACAGTTCGGGTCTTTTCTTCGTTGTTGGATTAAGCAAATGTGCACTATTGGATCATTTCGGGTGGAAAGGAACCATTTAAAACATGTTTGTTTCCAAGCCCGAAGTAATTACAAGTCGTCAGATCAAACCAACTGTAACCGTTGGATATTTCGGACTGGCAAGTAACAATTAACTTTCGAGCAGCTTCATGTCTAAAATACATATCAACCGTCTGATCAATTAGTTTTACACCGTCTGATATTCCGAGCGACGGAAAACATTTTAACGCACGAATAACTTTAAGTCCGAAATAATTTCAAACTGTCGGATCAACCCATCTGACTATCAACCGTTTAGTTCTGCATCAACCTAGACCATCGATTGATCCTGAAGATTAACCAAGACCATTTAATTAGAAAATTCAAAATTTAAACTAAATCATGATTAAAATGCATTTTAATTAAAAATGGATTTCATCCAGATTTCGCATGAACTCTAGATTAAGGGTTTAAGAAAATTTTTAACAATGTATAATATAGTTACAATAGGAGGTTTGAAATTTTCTAAAATTTGTTGGATCTTAAGAATGTATAATATAGTTATAATAGGAGGTTTGAAATTTTCTAAAATTTGTTGGAGTACTTTTGTGTTGGATTTGTATTATGGATGAAAGATTAAGGAAGTTTTATTGGGGAGATCAATTGTGGATGACATTTTCAAGTTTGATGGATGATTTCATGCTTAGGGTTTTTGGATGAACAAAGATTTACCTAGTATGTGTTCTTTTTAAGTCTCTGTGGATTTCTTCATTGAATATATGAAGTGTTGGCGTGCTTATCAAAGTGGTGAAGGAAATTTTTTCTCTTGTATTTCCCTTGAACAAGATCCTATCTTACAAACCCTAGGAAGGATTGAAATTGAGCATCCCCTTCCTTGTTTTCATTCATCTTAAGTTTGTTGAAGCATATAAGGTTAAATTTAGGGCTTGTGATTGTACATCCCCCTATACCTACCCTTATTCGTTAAATCCTAGAGCTTGTGATTATACTGCTCTAGAGCTTGTGATTGTACTGCTCTAGAGCTTGTGGTTGTACTTCTAAAATCTCTTATTAGAAGTCTTAGAAAAAATAGGACAATATTTAGGGTTTGTGATTGTACTTCCCTAGGGTTTGATCCTTGAGTTTCCTTTTTCCTTTTATCCTCCTTTGAAGTTGCATTGAATCCATATCCCCAATGAAAAGACACTGATCTCCAATCCTATAATCACTTTTCATACCCTAAAGCTTACCAAAACCATTTTGCCTAAACTCACTCTTCATGCCATCTTGAGCTTCATTGCCCTAAGTCTTAGTTATCTTAACCCAGAGAAACCCCCCTTGAGCCAGAGGAGAGATGACCTGAAGTGAAAGAGGGTTGGTGAGGTGACAATAGCCTCCCTCTTAGTTACACCGGATCACACTTGAGCTTTTGGACTTTATCTCTATAAGTGTGAGTTTCTATGATAACATATACTTGGTTTATACAACTTTGAGCATCAACAAATTGTAGTAGACCATACTGTCTCATAACTCCACAATAAGCTTAATGATCCATGTCTTTTTTCATTGTACTCTTTATTGATTGAGAAGAGAGGCACAATTCTTCATTTCATTGGAGTTTTTACCCACTTTGGGTTTCCTCAGGGTAAATATTGTGTGCATAGTATTTCATTCTCCATCTTTTCTATTGTAACTATGTTTTCATTTTAGTGTAGTTAAACAACATACATGGTGTTCTTTATCTTTTGTTAAATCATTGAGATAAAAATAAAAATTGATAGACTTGTTGCAACCGCATTGAGTTTAAGAGTTGTTTGGGGAAAATGATCATTGAAATATCCAAAGCGGTTTACATATCAAAATGGAAAAAAACATCCTTCCATTCGAAGAAAGGAACATGAAAAAACATACAATCGAAAGTTCTATCACGATCTTTAACGAAAATTTCAAAATTCATAATATCTTCATAAAAAATTTACTACTACCATAAATGAATGTGCAAAACAACACTTTTAATATTCCCAAATATTTGAATGTGTGTGTGCTTTTCAAGAGAGCTGACTCCCAAGGGATGTTTCTTGAAATTGTGGCATCCCTATTAAACCCATTGGCGAGGCACCTGTTGATTTTTCCGGTAGCTGCGGGAGGTATTCACCTCCAGGATAACCTTTCTTATAGATGAATTTGCCAAAACGTTAAAGGAAAACCATTGGAAGTCAAAGAAGATCCTAGAAGAGAAGTCGGCCTCACAGAAAATAATAAAGAAGAATTATAATGCTCTAGAAGTAAATTCAGCTCCATAAGTAAAAGATAAACAAAAAATATATTTTCCAGAAAGTCAGGTCAGCCCTGCGAGAAACGTCACTGGACATGTAATGTTCCCAAGCCAAGATGCCAAGAACATGGCGTTTTCATGAATTTTTAAACATTTTCTAGTTGTGGCATTTCGTCAAACACTTTGCAGTCTTAAGTCTCATGAGTTGCGCTAGGGTTTGTATTGATGGTTATTATGTGTGTTTGCAGCAATAATCAACATAAATGTAGCAATGGAACATACCTCAACATGATGCAAGATCAACAATACAAGAGAGATCCAAAAAATACCTCAGATATGATATTATTCATAATAGAAGAAGACCATGATACATTGGATCTGCAGATCTGGTACAATATAGCTAATAGCTAGAAGAAATATGCAGATAACCCTCAAGCAAGATCAAGGAGAGAAGATACAAGTCTCCAAGGCCTCGTGGTTACAATAGATGAATAACAAGATGAGACCTTTGCCCTCTAAAGTGCCAAACCCCAAACTAGATAAGGTGTGCCCTGCTGGAAAGTTGAATACATCCAACAATTCATCCCCTCTGCTAGAGGCCCCCAAACACTCTGAAAATGGTTGGAAGTGTAGATCAGGCCATGACCAAACCACTGGTGAAGTATCAAGCTGAATTGTGAAGTTATGACCACCCAACTGAGCAAACCCCTAGTTGGCTTGCACTCTCCTGGATGAATGAAGACCCAATAATTCGGCCTCCAAGTAATAGGCTGCCAAATTCCCTGATAAAGGTGCCAAACTGTAGATCGGGACAAAGGAAACCCCCTGGCAAAGTCTCAAGCCAAACAATGAAGAACTGACCCCCCAGAAGACTGGATCCTCAATCTAGGGTGCGCTCTCCTCCCTCTGAACTTGTGTTGAACTCCAACAAATAATTTGATAGAGGGACCTCTCCTGAAAAAGGTTAGAAAAGGCACCCTAGACCTCACAAGAAATACCCAGAAGTTTGTTTGCCCCGAATCCCTCTCTCCTGGATAAATCGAACCACTCTCCTCAAGATGGTGCAGCCTCCTGTTGGAAACCCTTTTGAAGTTGCGCCCTATCTCTCTCTAAACCTGTGACTGATATAGAACTCTTATGAAGATGAGTAGATCTGATGTAGAATGGTGAGGGAGGAAGATTTCACCTCCGTGACCAAGCTTTGACTAGCTTGGGTGGGATATTTCACCACCGAGCTGATCTCTAGGGCTTGTTAAGTCAAAACCCTCAAAACCCCCAAGTGCATGGGCTCACTAGCAAGAAGCCAGATATCAAAATGATAAACAACATGAATGAGAGAATAGAGGCCCTTGCCTCTCTTTTATCCTTCGTGCTCACCTTGTCTCTCCAAAGTGACTTTTACTTTATTAATAATTAATTAATTAGGCATTTTACCTCTAAAAAGTACCTTATCTCTCATTGTGGCTTCCCTGACCACTGAAAGTCACTTTTCATCATCCCATCATGTAGTGTTGTTCCTCCCAATTCCAATGAGTTATTACACTAAGAGGTTCCTACAAGTATTATGCCCAATATGACCTCTTTAGTGAATTTAACTAATCTATAGCCCAAAATAACTCAAAATCATGGAAATCGTCGGAATGCAACAAAACCAAATCCAAGTTGTGTGGAATGGATCATAATGATGAAATAATATGAGCAATGCAAGCCGAACCCCAAAATACCCCTCAATATTCTGTGTACTCGCTATAACCTCCATCTGGCTACTCTAACCATCATAACACTCTGTAATATAATGATGTCCCAAAGTGGGGACATTACAATCCTCCCTGCTAGGATATTGCTTGTCCTAAAGCAATAACTGAACCCATCCAAATATAATACCCGGGTCCCATGTCCACCTGTGGGACACACAGTAGGCCCCATCCAAAGATGAACTATCACGCACTCTGCCCCCTGGGTACCATATCAGGGTGTGAACTGCAATACCCTATGAAGCATGATCCTGAATCATATCAACACCAGGAGTCTCCTGCCCATGACACATGGCCACATCCCATAATGAATCCATCCTATGAATCCATATCAAGACCAACATGGTATCCATCAACTGCACATGCTGCTGCCATAGTGAGGTACTGCAAAATCTCCATGAGACACCCTCAAGTGATATGCTCTCCTCAACACTGAAGCTCACTGGAAAGTCAAAATAACTTTCCTCTGCAAGGGTCCACTCCCCTATATCAGTCAATGAAATGATCAACCCTGCAATCCTCGGGTCCCATGCTAGTCTCTGCCAAAGATCACCACGTTGGCACTGCACTACTCAGACCATGACTATCTGCTCCATGTATACATATTGGATCCCCCACTCCTGGATCCTCAAGCTGGAATACCTGTGGTAAATGGACCTATTGTCCAGAAGCTGCATCTATAAAAGAATCTCGGTGGAAGTAGTACATGCCCAACTATCTCCATGCTCGATCATGATGATCAAAAGGGAGAAATTGTCTTGCTCCATAGGACAAGCCCCTACAAGCCTACTCAAAACCAACCCAAAGTGAAGTATGTGGCTCTCTGGCACAACCTGGGTCATCATAAAGTGAAACAACCTACTAACAAAATGAACTCCCGGATCCCATGGAAAACTTGGAAGTTCATCACTTCCAAACCCCACTAACTGCTCTTGGGTCATAGTGCTAACTGTCGAAATCCCTCCATGCTCATCCCCATGAGAATCTGGATCTGCATCACTCTCTAAGATGTCTGCTATCCTAGGGCCTAAGATGATCATCATCATGCACAATGTATCAACTGTCTGACATTGGTGATCCACCCCTATGTTGTGTGCCATATGGGTTCTCCTGTCAGGGAGTCTCGACTTACCAACTCTCCATGTCCTCTACCACTGTTTGTCTCCCTTGATGTTGTTTTCGATGATGAAAGTGTCAAGAACGGCTAACATAAACATTTTTAACCAACTATAGGACTGGAAAGTATCATATGCTATGGTCAATCCAAAGGATTCAACCAAACACTCCTCCACCAATACCCATGGTACATACTCGCCTGTAATCATCACAAATCTGAATCATCAACACCCCTATGGTTGTTTCTATTGTGAAGGTGATCCCCCAGTACTATGTGTTGATGCAAAGGAGAGACATCTCCATTCTCTACTAAGTGTGTCTCCTCCCTACAATCGAATACGTCCATCTGAATCCCATTGCACATCTTGGCATGTCTCTGTGAACTATCACTCACCACTGTACGCTCCTGCATACTCATGGAATCCCCTGTATACTCTTGTCGCAATATGGATCCAAGATGTACTATTGGGTCAACCTTGACACCAGGGTCATCCAATCCTGGGACACAAATGGAAGTGTCCTCAAAACTACCCTTGGCTCTGGAGTTCCCATGCGTATGTGAGTGCTCAACTGTCTGAAGGATCCTCATGCTACTAGGTCCTCCTATATCTGATTGCACATCATCACCAACTGCTAGCTCCCTTCGAATCATAGGGTAACCTATATGAGCAACTGTATCCTCATGTGCACTCATCCTGCTACTATGAACTGCGCCTGGATCCCATACATATGTGTCCAAACACATGCTATGGTCATCCTGACCAATAAGAAGTGCATCCTCATCACTGCAAGTCGGTCCTGGAAGTAAGTGTCATGTGAATCAGTTAGTCTCCATAACCTGCTCAACTAATGGAGTCTCTAAATGAGGTGACTCAATCTCCTCATGTTGATAGGTATGTATAAGGTCCACTGTCTCCAATTCATGTCTCTCCTCTTGGGTCTGTGGATCCATATGTCCATGGTGTGCATCCCTCCCACAAGTCTCCTCTATCATATCTGAAATGCCATTGATATCCTCATGTGTCGTGGCTATCATGGGTGTCTGAAAAGATGACAAATGTGTCACGGTCATCATAGGAAGTTCATCAGGTTTAGGTGCTAACATGTGTGAACCCCCACTAGTGTCACCACTCTGCTGAAGTGTAAGGTCATCAACACTATGTGATATGATTGTTGAAGCACAGGTGCTATCATCTTGTCTATCCAATACGCAAGGGTCACTATCCTCCCCAAGCGTGCAAGAATCACTAGCCTCTATGCAAGAGTCCCTAGCATCATCGGACTGCTCCAAATAAGCATCTATCTTTGCATCCTCACACACCTCATCATCACTGTCATAGTGCACCTCAATAATGTGTTTCTTACCTTTACCCCTACATCTATAATCTGGTTCCCAAGGCACTTTGCAATTGTAGCAAAGTTACATGCTTCTAATGGGTGTAGGAATGCTCTGTTCTTCCTTCCATCTCTCTCCCATTTGTCTAATTCGTTCTCCATTTTGTCATATGTTGGCTATCCACTTCTGTAGGACTAAGTCCAACTCTTGTATATCCATTTCTTTCTATGGAAGACCCCTAAAATAGCAAGAGTCTAAGCTCTGGATGCATGCACTAATCCCCACTAGCTGGGAGGATCAACGCTCTGATACCACTGTAATGTTCCCAAGCTAAGATTCCAAGAACATTGTGTTTTCATGAATTTTTAAACATTTTCTAGTTGTGGCATTTCGTCAAACACTTTGCAGTCTTAAGTCTAATGAGTTGCGCTAGGGTTTGTATTGATGGTTATTATGTGTGTTTGCAGCAATAATCAACATAAATATAGCAATGGAACATACCTCAACAGGATGCAAGATCAACAATACAAGAGAGATCCTAAAAATACCTCAGATCTGATATTATTCATAATAAAAGAAGACCATGATACATTAGATCTACAGATCTGGTACAATATAGCTAATAGCTAGAAGCAATATGCAGATAACCCTCAAGCAAGATCAAGGAGGGAAGATACAAGTCTCCAAGGCCACATGGTTACAATAGATGAATAGCAAGATGAGACCTCTTCCCTCTGAAGTGCCAAACCCCAAACTGGATAAGCTGTGCCCTGCTGGAAAGATGAATACATCCAACAATTAGGCCCCTCTGCTAGAGGCCCCCAAACACTCTGAAAATGGTTGGAAGTGTAGATCATGCCATGACCAAACCACTGGTGAAGTCTCAAGATGAACTGTGAAGTTATGACCACCCAACTGAGCAAACCCCTGGTTGGTTTGCACCCTCCTGGATGAATGAAGACCCAATAATTCAGCCTCCAAGTAATAGGCTGCCAAATCCCCTGATAAAGGTGCCAAACTGTAGATCGGGCCAAAGGAAACACCCTGGCAAAGTCTCAGGCCGAACAATGAAGAAATGACCCCCCATAAGACTGGATCCTCAATCAAGGGTGCACCCTCCTCTCTCTGAACCTGTGTTGAACTCCAACAAATAATCTGACAGAGGAACCTCTCCTGGAAAAGGCTAGAAAAGGCACCCTATACCTCACAAGAAATACCCATAAGTATGTTTTCCCCGAATCCCTCTATCCTGGTTAGATCAAACCACTCTCCTCAAGATGGTGCGCCCTCCTGCTGGAAACCCTCATGAAGTTACGCCCTAGCTCTCTCTGAACCTGTGGCTGATGTAAAACTCCTCTAAAGCTGAGTAGATCTAATGTAGAATGGTGAGGGAGGAATCATTCACCTCTGTGACCAATCTTGGACCAGGTTGGGTGGGATCTTTCACCACCGAGCTGATCTCTAGGGTTTGCTAAGTCAAAACCCCCAAGTGCATGGGCTCACTAGCAACAAGCCATATATCAAAATGATAAACAACATGAATGAAAGAATAGAGGCCCTTGCCTCTCTTTTATCCTTCCTGCTCACCTTATCTCTCCAAAGTGACTTTTACTTTATTAATAATTAATTAATTAATTAAATTACTTTAATTAATTAATTAACCATTTTACCTCTGAAAGTACCTTATCTCTCCTTGTGGCTTCCCTAGCCACTGAAAGTCACTTTTCATCATCCCATCCTGTAGTGTTGTTCCTCCCGATTCCAATGAGCTATTACACTAAGAGGTTCCTCCAAGTATTATGCCTAATATGACCTCTTTAGTGAATTTAATTAACCTATAGCTCAAAATAACTCAAAATCATGNTGACGGAGTGTGTTGTTAAGCCACTCCGTCACCGACTTTTCTACACCTCGGGAACTTTACTTTATTAATAATTAATTAAATTACTTTAATTAATTAATTAACCATTTTACCTCTTAAAAGTACCTTATCTCTCCTTGTGGCTTCCCTAGCCACTGCAAGTCATTTTTCATCATCCCATCCTGTAGTGTTGCTCCTCCCGATTCCAATGAGCTATTACACTAAGAGGTTCCTCCAAGTATTATGCCTAATATGACCTCTTTAGTGAATTTAATTAACCTATAGCCCAAAATAACTCAAAATCATGGAAATCGTCGGAATGCAACAGAACCAAAGCCAAGCTATGCGGAATGGATCATAATGATGAAATAAGATGAGTGATGCAAGTAGGACCCCAAAATACCCCTCAATAGTCCATGTACTCGCTATAACCTCCATTTGGCTACTTTGGTCAACATAACACTCTGTAATATAATGATGTACCAAAGTGGGGACATTACAGGACAAATTAGTATAAATAAGAGTGATACCTTCCTCATTTGGCAAACTCTCTCATGGAGATATAGCGCAAGTTTGGTGGAGAGAGATGTAGTTGCAGTTGCAGCTACAAAAGGAAGAAGGGAGCATATGGAGGGTCTATCTCTTTTGGTCTTGGTGATGTGTTGGTGGAGGCCAACCACTCTAACACTCTGGCTAGAGGAGTTGCAACTGGGTTGTTGGTTTTTCTTGGTGATGTATTGGTAGAGCCACTCTAGTGCTCTGGCTAGAGTGAGTTGCAGTTGCATAGTTGGTTATCTCTTGGTGGTGTGCTAGTGGAGGTTAGTCACCCTAGCGCATTGGCTAGGGTGTGTTGCATCTATGTTGTTGGGTTATCTTCTTTGTGGTTTTCTCTAGTGGATAGAGCTTGTTCTTGGTTATTTTGTCTTGGCAAGGATATTCTCTATAAGAAGGTTGATGGGTTTTCTCCCCTTGTGTGGAAGGGTTTCCCGGGATGTAAAATTTATGCTCGGGGTTGGCACGAGTAGGTGCCTATGGTTGAGTGGAGATGGGGAAACATTGGGTATGGATAAACGAGCATGCAAAAGAAGTTTAAATTTCTATGGTAAATATAATGTTAACACAATTAATGAAAAATCAACATGGTATCAAAGCTTGGTTTCCTTCATAACAGTCTAATTGTTGGAAGGAAGATCGTGAGATTTACCTTGCCATTGTAGTTCGTCGTTGTACCTTGCCGCTGCACAGTTTTATTTTGTCAAGCTAGTTGGAGCAACTTGAAGTCTTAGGGTTTGTCGTTGTTGCTAGATGGTGCTACAATTTCTGAGGTATGTACTTATATATGTTAAATTGTATCATTATCTTGAGGATGTTTTGCAGGAGAAGGGACTTTTGTCTAAGAAGCAAATCATAGATCCAGAGGGATCTCAGATCCAGTACATTCAGAGGAACAATGCACCCTCCAGGTTTGATTGTTTTGATATGCCTCTAGTTGTTATGGCACCATTGCGATCTTATGTTTTTGATCTATTGGAGTTATGATCATTATACTAACCACTTAATACTAGAGATGCATTTGTTTATCTTCCCTCTAGGATATATTATTGTTTTGTTGTTTGTTCCATGCAGGTTATATTGTTAAATTCCATGGAGATTGCCATGGAAATATTGTTGTTCTTGTTTTCTTGTTTCGGGAAAATTACTTCCGAGGCATGTCACTAGTGATAGATCTGAGAGGGAGATATAGTGATGGTTGCAAATACAACTTATTAGATGGTCTCTAGTTTGAGACATGAAGCAGTCAGACTAGACAAGGAGTTTGTACAAATTGATAGTTTGACCAGTTCATGGTGCATGATTCTATCAGTCTAAGTGAGTCATGGCAAGGGAAACTTATTTATTTGCATTATAGAGCACTTCCCACTCTAGGGAAGATGGTGACGAATCTTCCAAAGCTCCATATTGAGCATGATGGCATATGTAGAGGTTGTGCTCTTGGCACAAATACCAAGGGATCTTTTCCGAGTAGTGAGGCTCCATCACATATCCATAGATGAGCAGGTAGCTGACATTTGCACTAAACCTTTGTCTGGGACAAGATTGGAAGGAATGAAAATGTTTCCCTAGGGGAGTGTTGATGATTGCAACATTGTGTCGATATTCCAAGATTGATCAGATGGACTTGATCACGTGGGAATAGGCCTAGATGTAATCTTCGACAGACTGAAGATTTGAGTTGTTGCTAGATCTCCAGGAGGATATCGGGTAGACATTCCAAGATTGGTCAGATGGACTTGACCATGTGGGAATGTTCCCAGGGTAGTCTTCGATGGACTGAAGGCTTGGGACCCTGGTATAGTCTTCGATGGACTGAAGACTCGAAGCCCAACGTAGTCTTCGATGGACTGAAGCTACGTAGTTCTCGATGGACTGAGGACTCCTCCAATGTGTGTGAATTCATCGAGCATAACACTCACGGTGAGGTGAGTGGCCCCTATTAGCATCGAGCTGACCCTTTTCCTAGTACTAGGTTGCATACCAGGGGAGATAGGGAACATCTACATCTAGAGTAGATGTGCCCCGATGTAGTCTTCAATGGACTGAAGACTCGAGGTGCAATTCCATGTGTACGATAGCATCGAGCTAAATAAATTCACGGAGTGATTATGTGAACATTCCAAGATCAACTATGAGGTGAATGTGCCTCTGATGTGGTCATAATTCTTGTCATGGGACAAGAACGACCCGAGGTGCTAGACACATGGTTGTGGAGATGGATCATCAATATAGCTAATGAGGCTCATAGAGAAACTTTTCTATGACAAAAGAATACCAAGAACAATACATGATATGCTTGGAGAATGCCTTCCTCATTGAGAGGAAGTATTGATGGTTGCAGCTTCATGAGACATTCTTTTGTGATGATACTCCTCGATGGACTGAGTTGAGTATGACACTTATCAATGGATTGATAAGTTGTACTGGGTTGGTGTCCAACGTCCCTTAGGAGTAGACCATGTGGACACGTCCCTTGGGATTAGACCAAGTGGACACGTCATGGGTGAGTAGGTCCTAGTGCCACACTATGGGTGAGTAGGTCTTAGTGTATTCTAGTGGTGATGAGGCCCTAGAAAAGGTCCACATTAGGTGTAGCCATGTACGACGTGATGATGCTACTAGTAGCATGGTCTACATGACCATGGCATAGCCTGCGAGGCTATGAGGACCAGAGGAAAAACATCATGGAGAATACCTCTCTGGCTAAGAGGGAGTGTTCATGTTTCTGGTAGCTACACGAGGTATTCACCTCCGAGATAACCTTTCTTATAGATGAAGTTGCCAAAACGTTAAAGGAAAACCATTAGAAGTCAAAGAAGATCCCAGAAGAGAAGTCGGCCTCACAGAAAATAATAAAGAAGAATTATAATGCTCCATAAGTAAAGTCGGCTCCAGAAGAAAAAGATAAACAAAAAATATATTTTCCAGAAAGTCAAGTCGACCTTGCTAGAAAAGTCACTGAATAGATTAGTATAAATAAGAGTGACGCATTCCTCATTTGGTACACTCTCTCATGGAGATATAGCATAATTTTGGTGGAGAGAAATGCAACTGCAAAAGGAAGAAGGGTGCATGTGGAGGGTCTATCTCTTTTAGTCTTGGTGATGTGTTGATGGAGGCCAACAACTCTAGCGCTCTGGCTAGAGTGAGTTGTAGTTGTGTTGTTGATTTGTCTTGGTGATGTATTGGTAGAGTCACTCTTGCGCTCTAGCTAGAGTGAGTTGCAATTGTATATTTGGTTATCTCTTGGTGGTGTGTTAGTGGAGGCTAGTTACCCTAGCACTGTGGCTAGGGTGTGTTGCATCTATGTTGCTGGGTTATCTTCTTTGTGGTTTTCTCTAGTGGATAAAGATTGTTCTTGGTTATTTTTTCTTGGCAAGGATATTCTCTATAAGAAGGTTGTTGGTTTTTCTCCCCTTGTGTAGAAGGGTTTCCCAATATGTATATGTTATGCTCGAGGGTCGCACGAGTAGGTGCCTATGGTTGGGTGGCGATGGTGCAACATTGCCTATGGAGAAATGAACATGCAAAAGAAGTTTAAATTTCTATGGTAAATATAATGTTAATGTAATTAATGAAAAATCAACATGGTATCAGAGCTTGGTTTCCTTCAGAACACTCTGATTGCTGGAATTAAGATCGTGAGATTTACCTTGTTGTTGCAGTTCGTCGCTGTAGTTTGTTGCGGTACCTTGTCGTCGTACCTTATTGCTGCACAATTTTATTTTCTCAAGCTAGTTGGAGCACCTTGAAGTTTTAGGGCTTGTCGTTGCTTACAGTTGTTGTCGGATGGTGCTACAATTTCTGAGGTATCTATGTGTATATGTTAAATTGTATCATTATCTTGAGGATGTTTTGCACGAGAAGGGACTTTTGTCCAAGAAACAAATCATAGATCCAAAGGGATCTTAGATCCAATGCATTCATAGGAACCACACCCTCCAGGTTTGATTGTTTTGATATTCCTCTAGTTGTTATGGCACCATTGTGATCTTATGTTTTTTTATCTATTGGAGTTATGATCATTATTCTAACCACTTAATACTAGAGATGCATTGGTTTATCTTCCCTCTAGGAGATATTCATGTTTTGTTGTTTGTTTCGGGCAGGTTATATTGTTAAATTCCATGGAGGTTGGCATGGAAATGTTGTTGTTCTTGTTTTCTTGTTCTGGGCAGGTTACCTCAGAGGAATGTCACTAGTGATAACTTTGAGAGGGAGCTATAATGACGATTGTCAAAGGCAACTTATTAGATGGTCTCTAGTTTGAGACGAAGCAGTTGAACCAGACAAGGAGTTTGTACATATTGACAATTTGATCAGTTCTTGGTTCATGATTCTATCAATCTGAGTGAGTCATGGCGTAGGAGACTTACTCATTTTCATTATAGAGTTATTCCCGCTTTGGGGAAGATGGTGACGAGTCTTCTAAAACTTCATATTGAGCATGATGGCATCTGCAGAGGTTATTATCTTGGCACGAATACCAATGGATATTTTCTGAGCAGTGATACTCCATCACATATCCACAGATGAGTAGGTAGCTGACATTTTCACTAAGCCTCTCTATGGGACAAGCTTGGAAGGAATGCAAATGTTTCCCTGGGGGAGTGTTGATGATAGTAGAATCGTTCCAATATTCCAATATTGATCAAACGAACTTGATTATGCAGGCCCAGATGTAATCTTCGACGAACTGAAGATTCGAGTTGCTGCTAGATCTCCAGGAGGATATCGGGTAGACATTCCAAGATTGGTCAGATGGACTTGACCATGTGGGAATGTTCCCAGGGTAGTCTTCGATGGACTAAAGGCTTGGGACCCTAGTATAGTCTTCAGAGGATTGAAGACTTGAAAACTAGAGTAATCTTTGATGGACTAAAGCTACATAGTTCTCGATGTATTGGGGACTCCTCCAATGTGCGAATCACATCAGGCATAACACTCACGGTGAGGTGAGTAGCCTCGATAAGCATCGGGCCAACCCTTCTCCCAGTACTAGGTTGTAGACCAAGGGAGATAGAGAACAGACCAGGGAGTAGATGTGCCTTGATGGACTGAAGACTCGAAGTGCTTGAGGTGAAAGTCCACGTGTTTGATAACATCGAGCTAAATGCATTCACATAATGATCATGTGGACATTCTAGGATCAACTATGAGGTGAATGTGGTCATAATTCTTGTGAGATGAATGTGATCATGTGGACGATACTCCCCGATGCACTAAGTTGAGTATGACACTTATCGATGGATTGATAAGTTGTACCGTGTTGGTACCCAATGTCCCTTGGGAGTAGACCATGTGGACACGTCATGGGTGAATAGGTCATTGACAATGCACTACGGGCAAGTAGGTTCTAGTGCCACACTACACGTGAGTAGATCTTGTTATCCCCTATCCTAGGGATAACTAAGGAGATCATGTTTCAAGGCCCACAGGTCCTAGACATGGAGTGTCGAGAGCCGAATGACTTAAGCATGGCCCCGGAGGGCCCCTCTTTTCTTCAATGCAACACATTTATCAATAGCAGCAGTATCCATCCCACCAGCCTAGTCCTGAAGTAGCAGTAAGTCTTGCTCCATGAGGTAATGAGTCTGGGTATCATGGTATGTGTCACTCTAATTATTGAAGCACTTGAATATGTTGCATTGAATTCTCCTTCATTTCATAACATTTGCTTGGAAATTATTCTCTTTAACTTGTTCATACCTGGGAGGTGACATGATGCCCTAGCAAGTTAGTCTCCCTTTAGGATGGGTTGCCACTGGGTGGGTCTATGAAAGGTCATCGTCCATTCCCTCCATACTTACCATTTTCCATCTTTATTCCTCTCATTTTCCCCTACCTTTGTTCGGGCATTGGGATTTGCTACACTAGGAAGGTTTGTACCTTGCCTTGCAGGAAGAAGGGGTTGAAGGCCCAGAGGGTAAAAGTAGCTGGCAAGAGTTAAAAGAAAAAAATGAAACCTTTGAGATGGTTCGCCCAGGGATTCCCGAGAAAACAGTAAAACAACTTCTCGGTAAGAAAAGGGAACCTGTAAGATAAATAAGCACTCAAGGTATTAGTTGGTAGATGGGAATTTTCATCACGAGTCGACCTATTATGACCATGGGCATGTAGCGGTATGACACTACCATATTTCTGGTCACCAAACCAGGGTAGTGGCTCTTGGTGGCATAGCCAAGAGATCATCAGGAGCCAACATTCTCATCTCCGTGAAATGCTTGTGGGTAACACTATCACCTTTGGTCACCAAGCCAGGACATTTCCCCTCAACTCTTCCCTTGAAGCATAAAAGAAAAAAGATCAAAAGCAATAAATCTAAGAATAAAAGGCATTGAATGGGCTAGGAAAGAATGGCATCTATGGCAAGGTGCAACTCACCCTCTACAAAGGCACCCATAGGTAAGATCTACATTTCCATGTTATCAATGCTCCCCATGCCCAAACACTTACCCCATGCCACCTCACACACACTTACATGACCTAGATTGGTTCTCACATAGAAAACACCCCAAACATAAGGAGGATTAGCCCAATAGGACACCCTGAGACCTTCTCCAAACCTGACTTGTTAAATTGCATAACGTCTTTGAGCATTTGTCTGGGTAAAGGGGGGTTTGATGCACATGTTTAGGTAATTTGATTATTATATGTGATTTACATGCTAAGATCCCTGTGACTTATGAACACCCGGAGGGCGTGCTTTTTGTTGTTGCAGACCTTGCCTAGTGAACAGGTACACATGGGGGGATGATTATCTCGTATTTTCATGGGGCTAAAAGCTCACAGATGGATGTTGTGACCCCAAGCAGAGGCAGATAGACATCAAAGACCTGCACTAGGAAGAAAGAAGGATGTTTCCCTCAGAAACACTCTAGAAGACCTAGAACCAGGGGCGATCTTTCTCTTCCACCTGGATGTTGACCCTTGATAGCCCATGATGTCATCATTATGAACCTGACGTCATCCATAGCAAGGATTTTCATTTATGAGGGCAGTTGTGTGCTTGTTGGCACGTGTGGCATCATCTAGGGGCTTTGGAGGCCAAAGATTTTGCATATAAGGCCTAACGCTCCACCCTAGGAGCTCAACATCACCCTAGAAGGGCATGACATCACCCTTGGAAATGATTGCAGGGGTTTATTACTTTCATTTATGTAAAAAACTGGATTTTTGATGTAATTTGGCTAGGTCGACCTTTTTATGACCTAATTTTAATTAAAGGTCATTGATACTGTATAAATAGAGAGAAAGTACTCTCAATTTTTCATCATCACTCATCACACAAGTAGTGTGGTCTGAAATTCATCCCTCTTTAAGGGTTATGGGCTGAAATAAGTAGTGCGCAACTTCTTGGAGAGACAATTTTTGGTGTATTTTGGCTAGTTCTGATTGTGGAAGATCTTCAACTAGGGTTTGGCTTGATTATTCTTGGTGAAGCAAGTAGAAAATCTGAAATTTGTTTATGTAATGAATGCTTGTGGTAAATTTTACTTGGTTCATGTTAAAGATTATGAAATTTCTTGCTTAAACCCTAGGAGAGAAATGTAAGTTACTTCTTTCTCTCTATAGTTTTCCACTTGTTTAAATTTCTAAAGTGCACCTTGTGTAAGAAGTGGCTACTAGAGCCCTAAAGTTCTATATCTCTAGTAGTGTTACTTTACTTTCCTATTGCATATGTTCTTTCAATATTCTAAGGAAGGAAAAATTTGCTAGGGCCTAAGATCCCTTACTTTCTAGCAAATTTCTCCCTAGGACTTGGATGCTTGAGGCCTTGGGTAGCCAACACCTCCTCCATTCATCCCTTCTCCTTTGACAAAGTATTATCATTGCTACTTTTCTCCAAGTTTTTCCATTGCTATTGTTGACTCCATAAACCCTAAAAGGCACTAGTCTACCCATTATAGTGAATGATTGATCAAACAAACACTCAAACCTTTATGTTGGAACCTTTTACTAACATTTGCTAACCCTAAACTAGACTAACTCCTTAACTAACTTGCCATTGTTGAAAAACATTTCTACAACCATACTAATTCAAGCCAAATTGTCACATTCACCTACATAACTCACATTTACGTCGTCCGAAAATCACTTGTGACAATTGCCAGTGAATCTACTAGATAAGTGTTGAGTTTGCATGGTGTATTCTTGCACTTTTGACCACTAGATTTTGTTGTTGTTGCAAAATATTGCTACAACCATCTAACTGCAGAAAATTCTCTGCAAAAGTGACATATCATGCTAGCTAGACATTGCCAAATTTGCCTGTGACAACTTTTTATCATTCTGCTAGGTGAAAGCTATTCTTTCTTGTCTTTTTCCAAGCAATTTTAAGGTACAATTCTTGTGGTTGTTATAAATACCAGTTGTTGTTATAAACTGTTGCATTGCTTCAAATTCATATCAGCTAGTTCATTTTCTGAAGGTTCATGGTTTTAAGAAGTGCTAACATCATTATTTTGTACTTGCAAGCTGCTATATTTTCTTGTTGTCTTGTTATGGGCAGGTATAATCCTTTTTACCTTTTTCTTCATCCCTTAAAAACCATAAGAACCATCTGAATCGAATGACTAGTAAAAGGGGGATTTTCTTGTATCCTTGCCTTAGTCTTTTCAACCCTTTAGGTCACTAGGGACATCTCCCTTGGGGTACTTTGACATACTCCTAAATAGAAAGGGGCTTCCTATTAAGGTGACAGTGATAGGTCACCCCCTGTTATGCCAATATTGCATCTGCTTGCCTTGGGATTTGGGCAACTACAAATTGCGATAACATTTTGGCGCCGTTGTCGGGGAACACTGCGTCAATATTCCTCAAGAACACTTTTTCGGTAAGCCTTTATCCAAAGCCTTCTTTTCACAGAGCTTACCTAGCGACTCCATTGAGGGTGATTCCCTCATCCCTTCAATAATCCTTAAGAGGATATTTGGTGACTCCACTAACATTTTCCAAGGTGCCACCTTACTCTCAATTTTGGGATATTTCCAAGTTATGGGATCATGGTGCCTTGGGAACAAGTGTATCC
>SNQJ01S0177256.1:0-11326 GCA_010110895.2 Picea sitchensis | reverse complement strand
ACGTACAAGAGATTGTCCGCCAATCTCTCATAAGAACACATAGTGCCTTTGCCCATTTAAGGCAACCAAATTGAAATTTGGACCAACCATTAGATTTCTCTAATATCAAAGAACAACTTGGAGGCACTAACCTCACTTTAAACCCTATAGATCCAATCCTCACTCCTGCAGCAGGAGGATCTGGAATACCACCCTCACCACCTCCTTCTTCCCCTTCTTCTTCTGGAGAAGAATCCTCTGACGAAGGCAGCTCTTCATCCCATCCTTTGACACTACCCACACCAATGGACAACCAGAACAATCCTACCAGACCCTGGCTCGACCAAGATGGAGTATTCATACCCGGGCCACAACATCCCTTGCCCAAACATCCAGAGAAGTGGCTCCCCAAGTTCGACCCAGACTATAAACAGATCGCCAAAGATCACATTAAATTTTTTATGTTATCCATTAGACTCCGTAATGTCAAGCACGAAGACATAGTCTGTAGATTGTTCCCTTATACTTTTGAGGGCAATGCCTCTACCTAGTACTTTGCCCAACAACTCCATACCATCGTGTCATGGGAGAAGTTTGAATCCTGCTTTCTTGAGAAGTTTGGAGACGATAAGTCCCCAGAAGTTCTAGTCATGGAGCTTTCTAGTTTAAGAATGAACCCCAAAGAGAAAATAAAAGAATTTAACCAAAGATTCTTAACACTAAAGAACCGAATCCCTACGGATTCGATGCCTGCTGAGAATCTTATGATAGCATATTATACGAAAGCCTTACATCAAAGTATAGCCATTTGGGTAAAGAGATCCAAGAAAGCCACATTGTTAGAGGCCTCTGAAGAGGCTAGTCAAATTGAGAAAGACATCCTCAGCTTGAAAGACACTACTAGCAACGAAATAGAGACTAGTTCATCTTCCAAAAAGAAAATCGAAATCCTCCCTAGACCTACCCAAAATAAAACACAACCTGAAAGCTCAGATTTAGAAAACTTGACAAAAGTCATTCAAAAACTTTCAAATCAAGTTATAGATTTGAAAAGGACAGTCGAAGAAGCTTCTTCGAGCAAAGGGCCTTACAAACCCCTGTTTAGGAAGCCTTTTCCCACCAACCGACCTAATTCGAATACCGAAGGCTTGAATCTAGAAAGCCTTCAATTCATGATTCAAACGATTCTAGAAGCCCAGGATAACTTGATGCCTCCTGAGATTCCTAAGGAAGTAGTTGAACAAGAGACAGTTGAAGAAGATGAATCTTCTCCGAACATTTTTGGACACTTCTCAGACAACATTTTTCAAGCTAATTTCGAGACAGTACATCCCTACAATACTAGGAGTAAGACAACAAACAAACCTTCTTCTGAAAACATGACTTTACCCCCAAAACAGTCTAGATCAGCTGAGACTAAACAGAGTCATGTAAACCCAAACTTAGATTATGATTTAGTTGAAGATCTTAAAAAGTTAAGGGCTAACATTTTTGTTTATGAATTATTAAAATTTTCGTTTCTGCTACAAAAAATGTTACAGAATATCGCAAAGAATAGAAAAAACGGTAATCCAAGCAGTAACAAAGTTTTTTAGAATAACCCAAAAGTTCCTCAGAAGGCCTCCGCTAAGAAAAATTCTGATCCTCATGAGAAGAGAGACCTTCCTGTAAATAATGTAACAAATGTAGATAAATTAGCTTAGAGGCTGCGAGTAAAAAGCCACAAGCTTCCACCATTAGTACTCGCAGAAATGTACCTCCATTTTTGTTAACTTTTGAAATCTTTAATAGGAATGTGCACAATTGTATGGTAGACTCAGGAGCATCATCCAATGTAATTCCATGGTCTGTGTGTTAGAAGATTAATGTTGAAGTTGAACCATCCACCTTAAAGATCATCCAACTTGATCGAACTAGTGTTAATGTTATAGGCGAATTAAGGAATGTGCTTATAAGGTTATCGTCTAACCCCAAAGTTCATCAAGTGATTGATATTATTGTTGTGGATATTCCAGAAGTTTATGGTTTGTTTTTAAGCAGAGACTGGTCAGAGCAGCTACACGACTATTTCGCGACAGATTGGTCTCACTTGTGGCTACCCAAGAATGGAAAGCCCAACAAAATCAAGGTAAATCGTGAACGTTACCTAAAGTTCATAGTGATAGATTTAAATGATCCCAATGAACCATTTACACCTTCAGCCGATTCACCCGAAATACAGGGGATGGATACCCTTTTTGGCAATTTCATGGCCGAGACTTCTGCTATCACTAACTCGGAACAATAGTCCGAGATTGTGGCATATATGCAGCCAACAGTTTCTACCCAATGGTCTCATGCACCCGACAAAAATCAAATATGGTCTCTTTACTTTGACGGGTCAAAGTCCAAGGAAGGAGCTAGTGCGGGCTGTGTTATTATTGATCCAGCAAGTAACAAAACCCTGATTTCATGCAGGTTAGAGTTTGAATGTATAAACAACACAACAGAATATGAGGCTTTATTGCAAGGCCTCAGGAAAGAATTAGATATGAACATTCAAAAATTTTCTGTCTTTGGCGATTCAGAAATCATGGTTAGACAAGTAAGAGATTCTATCCACTGTTTGTCTCCCCATATTAAAAGCTACCAATCTGAGGTATGGAATTTGATGAATAAGTTTTCTGCTTTTAACATAAATTCTATTCCTAGATTGAATAATTCGGAAGCCGATTTTTTAGCTAACGTAGCTTCCAAACTCTTTCCTGCAGAAGGCTTGTCCCCGAATGCATTCTACGTCGAACTGTTGTTCAGGCCATTTGTTCCCGACAACATCATGAATTGGAGAGTCTTCGACGAAGATCAACAAATTATTAGTTTCCTGCATATGGAAGAAACTTTCCAAGGCGCAGTGATCGATGAATGCACTCATGACGAGAATCCTCACAATTTCACGGTAATACCAGATTCGAGATCTCCTGAATCTTCATCAGACATGGTAAATTATATCCCTAAATCCGTAGTTAGATTAGAAAATTTTTATGATCTTCAAGACAAATTCAAAAAATCAGTCAATTGTAAAACAAATAGTTCCTCTTTATCGTATGAAAAAGTAAACTTGGGAACTAATGATAATCCACAGTGCATTAATTTAGGGGTGGGGTGTTCTGAACAAGAGAAAGCCGCATTTATTAAATTGTTTAATGATTTCAAATATGTTTTTGCATGGACGTATGACGACCTAAAAACCTTTGATCCTAACATCATACAACACGTCATTCCTATGAAACCCCAAACCTTGCCGTTTCAACAAAAGTTAAGAAAAATGCACCCTAAACTCGAACCGACCATCAAAAAAGAATTAAATAAACTCCTGAATGCTAAGATAATTTTCCCAGTTAGGCACACACAATGGGTCTCTAATCTGGTCCCTGTCTGGAAGAAGAGTGGTGAAATCCGACTATGCGTTGATTTCCGAAACCTTAATCGAGCGTCTGATAAAGACAACTACCCTGTCCCACCCATGGAACAGATCCTTCAACAGGTATCTGGTTCTGAAATATTATCCTTATTGGATGGTTTTTCAGGGTATAACCAAGTCCTGATGTCTCCTCCAGACCAACTTAAAACTACCTTCCGCACTCCATGGGGCACCTACGCTTATAGGAAAATGCCCTTTGGACTCATTAATGCTGGTGCCACTTTCCAGAGAGCGATGGACATCACTTTCCGAGGCTTAATCAATCAATCTGTTGTAGTTTACCTAGATGATGTTACTGTATTCTCGAAAAACAAAGCTGATCATCTAGCTCATTTGAGATTTGTTCTACAGCGATGTCGTAAGTACGACATTTCCTTGAATCCTAAAAAATCTATCTTCGCAGTAGAACAAGGTAAGCTCTTAGGATTTATTGTATCAAACAAAAGGATGATTATCGACCCTGAAAGGACTCAAGTCATCTCGAAACTCCCCCCTCCCTCGTCAAAAATGTCTATGCAGTCTTTCTTAGGCCAAATAAACTTTGTTAGGAGATTCGTCCCCAGTTTCTCAAAAATGGTGAGACCTTTACAGAACTTAATAAAAAAGGATGCACAATATCATTGGGGACCCTTAGAAAACCAAGCTTTTAATTCAATAAAAAAGGCCATAATAGGAGCTCCTTCTCTCATGGGCCCCGAATTTTCGCAAGACTTCACGCTCTACACATTTTCTGTACTAACAGATCAACAAGCCTATGCTATTTTTAAAGTAGTAAAGCACTTCTGATCTTATCTTTTGAAATCTAGGACAAAAAATATTGTCCCTTACCCGACCGTCAGAAATCTGTTAGTACAGAAAGAACTAGGCGAAAAGAGGGTGAACTGGGTCACCTCCTTACAAGAGTACGACATAGAAATCACCCCAGCACAAATAGTGAGAGGCCAAGGGCTATGCGATTTAGTCGCTGACTCAGTGGTAGGACAGTAATAAGAAAACGATGTGTCAAACCCAGGACAACACAACCAAAATTCAATCTGTTGTGCACAAAACTCTGTTAGTCCCTGGTATGACAATATAAAATTCTATCTTGAACATGGGTCAGCCCCCCGTCACCTGGATCCCACTAAAACAAGAGTGCTAAGATTAAAATTTGCCTCCTTTCAGTTGATTAATGCTATTCTGTTTCATCAAAATTTTGATGGAGTACTAATGCACTGTCTTGAGAAAGATGAAGCATAAAAGATCTTATTAGAATTGCATGCAGGAGAGGCCAGTGAAAATTTTGGTGGGGATACCGCTGCCCATAAAGTATTAAGAGAAGGTTATTACTAGCCTACACTTTTTAGAGATGCTCATGCCTTGTGTCGCAAGTGTATTATTTGTCAAAAAGCATCCGGGCGGATACAGAAACCATCCTTCCCTTTGCAGCCTGTTTCAGTAGACTCCCCTTTTCAGTAGTGGGGTATTGATATTATAGGTCCAATCAATCCGCCATCCTCACAACAACACAAGTTTATCATAACAACCACGGATTACTTCACTATGTGGTCTGAAGCTGCCCCATTAAAATCTGTAAATACCAGTAAGGTAATTGCCTTTTTAAATTCAAATATTATTATTCGTTTTGGTATCCCTGACTGTTTAGTATTCGATAACGCTTCCTATTTTTCATCTCTTGAGATGAGCGAGTTCCCTCTAGAAAAATGAATTAAATTAAAATATTATGCCAGTTATTACCCTCAGGGAAATGGATTGGCAGAATCAACTAATAAGAATCTGATTAAAATAATTAAGAGAATGGTATCTGAAAATCACAAAAATTAGTATAAAGGAATTCTCCCTTCTTTCTCGTCTATGGCAGAGAAGCAATTCTTCCACCACATATTTGTCTTCCCTCACTGCAGCTATCATAGAAAATACAAGAAGAGAACTGCCCCCCTTTGGAGAATCGAAGTAACGCATTATTAAAACTAGAGGAAGTGAGGGCTCAAGCAATACGAAAGTTGGATCAGCATCAACTTGTGGTTAAAAGCTGGTTTGATTCCAACTCTACTTCTGACAGGAACTTTGAAGTAGGTGACCTTGTCCTAAAATGGGACAAACCACATGAGGGAAAGGGAGAGCATACGAAGTTTCAGAACTTATGGCTATGACCGTTTTTAATTGCTAAGAAATTGGGTCCCAACTCTTTCAGATTACAGAGTCTAGAGGGACAGCCAGACACCTATCCGGTGAATGGCCAAGCTCTAAAAAGGTACTTCACTTGACGACAACCCTGTGTAAATATTTTTCCTTTGTTTTCTTTTCATTTTCTTTTGCTGTTGTGGTTTTGATTTCTCCCTTATGCTTATCAGTTTTTACTTTTGAAATACACATACCTGCATTATGAACTGTTCAGACAAAGAAAACATAAAAAAAATTCCTCTAAAATGACTACTGAAAGATTGTCTAAGCATCAATTATGATATGCTTCTGAAATTTACAGCCATGTTAAAGAAAGCCTGTTGTTTGAAAGAAGTTTATTGATTTCAATCTGTAATTGAAGCCTGTCACGATCATCCATTTTCTTCTTACACTGTCCCTATTCCTTAAGGGAACAACTCAGAAGATGTCTCCCTGCCTCCGAAGGTCGGTTTATTAACAAACTATCTCTAGATCTTAATGAAGGGCAGTTTAATTTTTTTTTTAAGGTCTGTAATTTATTAAAGTATGTCCAAAATATCATAATTTTCAGTGTCACCCTGCTCAATTATATATCTTTAAAAAACCAAATAAATCATTAAAAGAGCTGTGGGAAGTTCTTGTAAACCCATCGAGATACTGAACAGGTATGTTGGCAGCAGGTAAATGCATGCATGACGCCAAGATAACTTTGTCGGGGTACTGAACAGGCCCGCTGGCAACGAAGCAATGTTGGGTATATGAAAATTTGCAAATATGGAATCTTTTGACCTTAAAATGTCCTTTATTTTGATCTGGAACTTCCTGGCAGGATACAGATATCAGAGTGGGTTAAATGGCAACCCTGTCGAGGCTATGGATGCCTGCTGGAAGCAGTGGCTCTGTCAACAGTATTGGAGATTTTATCCTTAATATCGTGACTCGCTTTTATTAAGACTATTATCAGTTTTCATCTTTTAAAATAACCAGCTGGAATTTTTATGATTGATGACGATGTTTAAACAATTTTCTGGTTGTTTTTGAGTTAGAATTATTCTCATTATCTTAATCTGGACTTGTTCATTTGGCAGAGATAACTTCTTCTACCATCGTGTCTCCATTGTTGGCAGCCATTTTCATTCCTATATTTTCCTTACAAGCTGCCTACACAAGGGTTTTGAACCCTCAATACTCGTCGCAATTTTTTAAATAAACGACACCATTATCTTTCGCTTTCGCATACCTACTTTTCGTTTTCATTTTCACGACTGCAAGCATGAAAACCTACAGTTGGGATTCATGTTGATGGAATTAGAATGATCTTTTGGATTGTTATGAACCTATTTGTTTATGTGGTCATAACTCTTTTTACCTCCAACTCACCACTGCTCACACATTTACCAAAACACCAAACCACCACTCACTTTGCATTTGACTTTTGTTAATATGGTTTCGATTTATAAGTTCATTGATGCAATGGTTATTTGATATTTTGGTGTCTTCGACCAAATCGTTGATGCAATGGTTTTATTGAAAACATTAATTTTGGGGTCAATTCGTTGGTGCAATGTTTGACGTATTGGTTTCTTTTAAATCATACAAATTCCATTGTTTATTTAACATTCAGATCAAGTTTTGGTTATGTATTTCATGGTTTTCAGTGGTTATGTGATAATCCATTTGACATGTTGTTTACAATGCCTTTGATATGCACTGTTATGATTTGAATAGGTGTCGTTGATTGTACAACCGACATGATAGTTTTGTATGGTCCCAAATTACTACACCACACTCGCATGCATAAGCATTAACACTTGGTCGTGCATTTCGGGTTGCCTTTGTTTGTTTTGGGAAAACCTACGGGAAAATGGTTTTGTATCTACCCTATCGAACCCCCTTGTCGATTACCCTGTTGATCTTGTGCTATTTTCTATGTCTCCTGTAGTGCGAATCGAACCCAACGGCGTCCAAACTTTGTTGTTATTTGATAACGCCCGAGAGGACCTAGAGAGGAATGGTTGGTTGGTTTTTATTGAGAAGTTCGAGGGTTTCAACCTCGCAGTCGCTCAACAATTTGCACTTACATTTGATGAATCCAAGGCCAAAGTTGGGGACATCCAAATCGAATTGAACGAGGATTTCCTCAACTCAGCCACTGGTCTGCCAGCCGAAGGGCAAAAATGGTTTAAGAATTCGAAGGTTGATGAAGTACCATGGCCGCTCCTGTTTACCTCAAGGAAAATCAACAGTTGTGACAAAGGTATGCCAGTTACAGCTCTTAAGTCTAGGTGGCATGATTTGTTGGCCATTATTAAGCAATTCATTACATGCGAGGGTAGATACGGTTTAGTTTTCCTATACCACCTATGGCTGCTCATGAGTTTCATAGATTTTCCTTTAAATATGCCTCATTTCCTCCTTCGGAGTTTGTATAAAATGGATAAACATTTCAAGAGGGAGAAAGATGAATCCAGCCTCTTCCACCACTGTTTAATTAAAATTATTATAGTTCATCATTTGGGGTCGAGTGGCGACTGTTGGGAAGCTTTCTTGTTGAGAAATGGCTTTGCCAGTCCTAAAATTGGACAAGTGGACAAAATCGTGGTCATTGAAACCCTTTTCGGGCCTGTCGTGCCCCCTCCTACACTCTTACCCTCTCTTGAACCCTTGACCTACTCGAACCCTACCCAAACCGACACCCTACCTGACTCATGCCTAAAGGATGGTGGTAAGCCTGTTAAGAGGTCTGCAAGGAAAAAGGGTAAGGGTAATAACGATGTCAATTGCAAGGGTAAGAAGGTTGCATGATGGGTATCAAGGTGTGCTCGCAATAAACCTAAACAAAACACAGATCAGAAATCAATTTTATTGAGTGAAGATTCAGATTCTGAAATCGAGCGGTTTCTAACTGAGGAATATCCATACTCACATGGCCTTTGTTCAGTCAAGCCCTATGACTATGTAACGAACCTTCCATCGTGCCTTAGAGATGACCCCAACTTCCCCGGGATCAAACTCAACAGTGGAACTTCTGGTAAATCAAGAGATTCCTCGCCTGTAACTACACGGCCTGATCAACCCCAGTGCAATGAATGCAAGTCATGGCTTGACCGATATTATTCAGATGTCCCTTTTCTCCAATCTCGAATCAAGTCCTTGGAGGATCGAGTAAATGTGTTAACCAAAGAAAATGACAAATTGCTAGATAATGATAAAAGGCAGAAGACTACAGGCTCTGTGTTTTCAAAAATGTAGAGGCGACCACTGCCATTGTTAATTCAAAAATAGCTTTATTGAATCGAATCCCTGAAACCAAGGTATGGTATTTCAAGAATGATTTCAAAATGATTTTTTTTTCTTTGAATTAGTATAAAGGATTTGTTTGATAAATCACATATATTTCTGTTATGATTGAATAGATACAATACGATTATGTTTGTAAATAATAACTAGCTATAGAATCGTGAGATTCTGTAGCTATTCATAAAATTTGAATTTTTGTTGATTTTACAACTAAACACAATCTGAAGTCGTGTATTTTTGTTCATTTACAGGTACACACAAATTTCAAAGGAAATTGGATCGATGGTGGTATCTTTGAACATGTTTTTTTTTTTTTACATAGTTTTGGATTACGCTGTTAGTCTTAGATAGAAATAGGAATTTGGGAGATTGTTCCCATAATTTTTGCAAACAGTTTTGATAATTTCCACAAGGAATGTTTTCATCCTGTGGCCTTTATATACCTATTATTTTTTGTAAACAAACCATCACTGCTTGGGAGAAGAGACTATGGAATGATTATTCAGACTGGAATGAAAGTGGATGTTTGTACGGCTTTAGCTTTCAATATATCATACTTTTATTTCATGTTTTGTTCATTTCAATTTGTAATCAAATTATTGACTACTTTAGATATCAAAATTTGTTACAGGTTGATGTGATGTGATTTAAATAGTGTCCATATTTGATGTCCTTCATTTTACATACAACAATTATCCTGTCTTAATTTAATGAACAAAAGGTTAATCTTCTTTGTTAAATTAACAGTTATATACAAATTTTTGCAGTGAGATTTATCTTGATGTGATTATTTGTCAACTATAAAATTGTTGTTGCTACATCCTTTACCTGTTCTGTCGTTAGCATTCAAGAGTGTTGTTGCTTCGTGTTTACGTGAAGTATTGGAAAATCCGGTGTGGGTTGGCCTCATCGAACAGTGAACACAGATGCCTATGTACAGGACAAGTAGGAGACGATAATTTCAGGTCAGTTTGCTATTTTATTTTAATAGTTTAATTAATATAAGGATTCACTGTAGTTTAGATACACAATACAGATTACTATTTTTATTGCTTAGTTAGATAGCTGTTGTTTCATTTCTTTTTCATAAAAGTTATAAAAATCCAAAAATACTAGCTTCGCTGTCATAAGACAATTCATATATGATTTTGCAGATTTCGATTAAAATTTGCATTCTATAAATACTTTATAGGTAATAGAGATATAATGTATCAATACACTGTACATTTAATAAGTAGGATTATTATTTCATTAATATTAATTAGTGAACTGTGAATATATATTAGACCTGTATATAGTTTGCAACAACTATTTTTCACTTAGATTAGTTTCTTTAGCTTAGTTTTTCTTTCACTTTTGTAGGAATTAGATCGGCTAACGGAGCCGCTAAACCTGTCAAAGTGGATTAATCCAAACGGCTTGGGTTATTTAGACAACCCCGGACTGGATTCACTCCTCCAGTTGACAAGCGGTCAGTTTCCCTCGTTAACACAATGTGAAACTTTGGTTAATACCGTATCAATGAGACCATTCAAAAGTGCATTTTTGGCTTTGGAATTATTGTCACCGAGTTTCATTGCTTTGTCATTTGTCGGTGTAACTACTGGTAATGTGTATCCATCTACAATTGATTGCCAAACTTGAAATCCCTGTGCCTGTATATATGTCTTCATCCTTATGCTTCAAAAAGCATACTTTTGTCCTTCAAACTATGGTATTCCATTTTTATACAAGTTGGTACTCTCCATGATCTACCTTTCAGTGGTTAAACTAATTTCTGAAGGAACCTTCTCTGATACCAATTGTTAGATTACTGAGAGGGGGGGTGAATTAGTAATATCTTAATTATAATATTTTTTCTTCAAATAATCCAAGTGTTATATAAATATAGAATTATTATCCAATAATGAGCAATAAGAAATGAACAATCACACACATACACAGTAAACTGGTGTTTTACGTGGAAACCCAGATCGGGAGAAAACCACATAATGATTTTTCTTACATGTCTTGAAGAATTACATTCATTCGAAGCACAAACTTCCTTTGTTTTCCATCTGCAACTAGAAGGAGGCTCCAACCCCCTAGTTTCTCAGGCTACAACCTGAGGGAAGCTCCAACTCACCAACTCTCTGGCTACAACCAGAAGGAGGTTACAACCCCCTATGTTCTCTGGTTATAACCGGAAGGTGGCTACAACCACCTTTCCTTGCCCCGTCCAACCTCCCTAAAGTAGAAGTAGAATGTTGGAACCATTGTCACACTATCACTGTGAGATATACCGTTGTAAACCTATACCAATAAACCTGAACCATGCATCAACCGTGCATCAACCTGTACCTCAACTTGTAATCAATTTGTACCATAAACAAGTGCATCAACCATGCACCAACCTGTACCATAAAAAAGTGCATCAACCATGCA
>SNQJ01S0177255.1:0-19841 GCA_010110895.2 Picea sitchensis | reverse complement strand
GTATACCTTGAGGTGATCAGATGAAGTGATAATATGGGTCTAAATATAGGTGATGAAGGGTATAACAATGGCAAAAAGTATGAGTAAAAGGGTACAATATGTGGTCTCAACAGTCATCTGGGCCATCATTTCATTCCATCAAGTGAGCGCGTGAAGCTGATTTGGGAATCTTACTACAATCGGGTGGCAGGACACTTTGGCATCATAAATATAGTGGCAGTGTTGCATAAACATTTCTACTAGCTGAAACTTTGACAAGATGTTAAAAATTATATTAGGCCCTGCAATGCCTACGCTATTTCCAAACTGACCACTAAGAAATAGGGCCTGTACACCCCTCTACCTACTCCTGACAGGCTATGGGAATCCATCTAAATGGACTACATGTCAGGCCTCCCATCCATAAAAAGGGGAAATGATTGTGTTTTTGTGGTTGTTGATCGTTTTTCCAAGATGGTGATTCTAGCTACTTGCAAGAAGAACATCACAACAAAATCCATTGTCAAGATCTTCTTTGAACAAGTATTGGTACATTTTTGGATCCCATAAACCATTATCTCATACTGTGATAGTCGATTCCTCAGCTCATTCTGGTCGAGCCTTTGGTCACTGCTAGATACCAAGCTCCCCAAATCCACTGACTTCCACCCCTAGAAAGATGGCCAAATGAGGTCGTCAATTGGATGGTTGTACATATCCTGCACATGTACAATTCAAAACACCCCCATACATGGGATGAGAGTTTTCCCTATGTCCAACATAGCTACAACCGAGCCCTGCATAGCTCAACTGTTCACAACCCCTTTCAGGTGGGTTTGGGATTCCAGCCATTGGGCCCCATGGATGTTGCACTACCCCTGGCAACCATCTTGGTCAACTCATCCCCTACTCCAACAGAAGCTGACAAAGCCACCAACACTTCCTCCAACAGGTTCAAGATATTCTATAGAATTCTAATGCCAAATACAAGAAGCACCATGATCAACATCGGGTGCCACATAAGTTTTAGGTGGGCGAAGAAGTTTGGTTGCATTTGCAGAAATAATGTCTTAAAGGGCCCTATCAAAAGCTTCACCCACTCCGTTATGGGTTGTACACCATCACCAAGGCTTTGGGTGAAAATGCTTTTGAGCTCAACATTCCCCCCTTCCTTGTTCTGCATCTAGTCTTCAACGTGGCTCTCCTTCGGCCATATTTCCCACCATTATTGGAAACCTCAAAGATAACAGAGAAGTTGGCACCAACAGAGCTCAACCCTGACTACATAAACTAGGAATCAAGTGATCATATTGTGGACACACAGATCAAGGGCACTCGAAAACAAAGGATCCAACTTTATTGAGTCGTTAAAGCAGGGCAACTCTTGCACCAAGGCAAGTGGCTCACCTAGGGCCAGATTAAACATAAATTTCCTCATCTGATGCGGGAAATCAACGCAATGGAGGCCATTGATTCCTAAGGAGGGAGGATTGATCCAAGTGGATATTGGTGGCCACTCACCTATTCCACTGTCTCAAAAAACAGTTTTCCACCTTGGCAGTTTTTCGACAGTTTTTTGGGTTCCAAACTTTCGAGGTCATTTTGAGGCCATAATGACATTTTTTGGGGATTTGGGGCACAAGGGAATATTAGATTCACTTAATTGGGCTATTCAAAAAAATTTCTTCTTGGTTAGACCTTTCCAACGGGATATCATGCGCCTAAAACAAAGATCGTATGCAAAAGTTACGACCCCGGGAAGTTGATGTACTAACTTACCCAAATGGGGCCCACATGAATTTTGGCGCTTCTTCTCCTAGGGTTAGGTTTTTGGATGTCTAGGGTTTTTGACATTACTTTTTATTGTAAAAGGCCTTAAGAGCCTCATTGTAACCATCTACTTGTGAATGAGCATAGTTGTCACATCTCTTCTCAGAGATAAGCTGCCATCATTCCAACAAACTTGTTTTTCGTTGCATTTTACAATTTCAACTTAGTTTCTTATTGAATGGAAAACTAGTTTTACTGTATCTCGGTTATTTTGTGTTAAGAATCGTTTAATAATCTGTATTCTTTTCGTTCTACTCATAAAATCCAGATCAATATTGCTATGGGAGGTTTTGTGGTTGAGGAGGAAATCCCTCCACAGAAACAAGATGACTTCATGCAAGGAGAAACCCCCATTTTCAATGGATCGCACAATAAAGCCACTGGGATTGATTGGGATGATTTTTGGGCCGAGGAGGAGACCCATCTGAAGTAGTATACGGGTAAGCTAGAGAATCCATCCTTGGCACGCCATGATTTTCCCAATCCTCGTAGGATTACGAAGGACCATTTAAATATGATCTTTGAGATGAGAAGAGACATGGCTAAACAACTTCACATCCAACACGCCCTCAACAGATATCTGGATATGTTGTTTGATTCCCTTTCAAGAGAGCCTATGAAGAGTCGTTGCCCAACCTGCTGCCAACCGTTTTCCTTCATTGTCCGACATGATGGAAGTCTGGGTTCTCCTCAAAGTTAGTTTCTTTACTGTTATGTTATCAGTCTTAGCTAGGATGCATTCACAATCAAATTTTGTTGTAGACAGACTCTGGTATATTGGCTTGCCTATGAGCATAGCAGGCCACCTATTCTGGTTTCCATACATGTCGCAGGTTTTGATCTATGTTTGGACATGTCTTTCTTTTTTGGCATTTAGGGTAATATAAACTCTTTTTTATTTACCAAAAAAAATAAATGAGGCTTATGAGCATTCGTCACTGATCCTAATAAAGTGATTAGAAGTTTTATGTATGTCGTGTGTTCATTCTATTGACTATGTTTTGAATTAATTTGCTACTATGTGGGTTGTTGTGATTTTTTTACGTGATTTATATTTGTCGGAGGGTTATGTGCCTACCTACATCATCATGAGTCATGCAAGATTGCATAAATTTGTGCCAGGCATGGGTGATGTTCATAAAAATTTTAAGCTCTATATAAGCACTATAAATCCATCATCTATCTTGTTGTAGTATAAATCTACAATATTATATTTTCTTCCTCTTTGATACTTAATTATGATGTTACATTGTTGCAAATAAGTTTTATGCTTCATATGGCATGCATTCTCTCTCTTTCTTGGTTCCTAGAAAATATTGAGAGGCTTATGGTTTTGTGAATAGATGTATATTTTTTAAGAAGATATATCAATAATGAATGACTTATTGATCCAATGTATTCATCTTATGATCATAATTGAGTAATTTAGAACAACACCTTATAATATCCCAAAGAAGAATGAAAAGGGTTTTCGTTGGTGCATCAAAATTGCACCCATTTCATTTCTAGAAGCATCCATTTCAATATCAAAGGAGTTTTTAATGTAAGTCAAGGACATGAAAAAAAAAAGCATGGACACTTATTCCTTTTGAATGATGTCTACTACACATGTTCTCAACTAAAATAGGCGCAATCGTAGTTCAATGCATTAAGAAGGTGTACAATGTGGAAAAAGTTAGAAAAACAAATCTTAGATAGTTCACCATTTCATTGAAACTTCATAAGACATGGATTTTCATTGGTGGTGGTGTAGCACCCCCACTACTAAACTCAACAATTTAAATGAATACTTGTTCAACTAAATGCATTCATAATTGACAAAAATTCTCATGCATCTAACAACATTTTTAAAAACATGAATGCATCCAATTATACATACATGAAACAACATATAAATACTCAATAACTTAGAGTAAAATGCACAACAAATTGAACCCATAATTAGAAATAGAGGATAGAGAAAAAAAAAACACTTTCTTTGTAAGAAAATGTGCAACCAGCTGTAGAGGACAAATGTTACACCCAACCATAGACTTGTTGCTTCAAATATCAATAACAAGTCACCCTCGAGTTGGGGCTATGAATCCAAAGGAAATGATGTCTCCTAAGAGTGTCTATTATCCACTCTTAGCCCAAAATAACCTACACCATGCTAATTTCCTACAACCATCCCAATGCACCAGCTCTCTTTCCCCTCAACCTGCACAACCTAAGGAATGTGATCCCATTCTCTACCACATAGTTCCTTAGGATATCCCACTTCTCTACACGGATCCAAAACAAGTTAGAAATGAAATATCTCATGTTGAGGAATCAAGGGATGCCAATTGCAACATTAAAAGGTCACCACATAAACCTCATCGGATATTGCATAGAAATATCACTCTATAGGCCTAACAACCTACTTATTCATGCAATTACATCTCTGACAAGATGCCCACAAAAACCACTATGGCTCTCTTCAAGCTCCAACATTCAACACACTCTTGTTATCCAAAAAATTGCTTGTAAAAATTGCCTACAATACCCATTACAAATTCGTTATACCCATGCATGCTGACTCTCACATTCCCCAATGTTGATTGTACTCAACCCCATGCTCTCAATAACTATGTGAGGTGACTTTTCACACCAACCCTCTTGCATCTATTCAATGATTGTGGATTTGATACACTCAAAAATATATATATAAGGTTCATACAAAAACAATAATTTTAGAAAGTGCATTGGGGATTAATAAACATGAATAATTGCACCCCTAGAATGCTTCTCTTGTGGAAAATTATCCCCCATGAATTTGTCTGTGTCCATCTTGAGTCGGCAATACATTTTATTTTATTATTTTGATATATAATGTTTACATATTACATCGTTGGGCTTGCGATCATACAACGTATTTAATTATACATAGCTAATCTGGGGATGTTACAGGTGGCTAGCTAATAATGGATGAAATTGTTTCCAAATCAATGCTTAGTCCATCTTGGTCACATGGAATCCAAGATACACAAGTTCTAGTTTCATAAACATGTACTTGTGTATGTTTGAAAACATTTGAACATATGCTTTTTACCAAGTGCTCCACTGTGGTTTTGTTTCCTTCGCCTCATTGTTCACCTTTATCTTCTACTTCTTGTTCCTTGTGGTGTTTACCCTATGCTTCCTTTAGTGTGTGGTCTTGTTTGCTTTTGGTGTGTCTTGGAAACCATATCTTTTTGGTAGGTGTAAGGATGAAAACTTGCAAATATTCAATAGCACTTGTATCATGGAAGTGCGAAACCCAAAAATCATTCAAGTTGTCCTCACTTCTTCCTTGTGAACTAACATGCTTTCCAATTTGGATTTTCACATCATCTCAAAAAAGTTTAGTGGTGAAAAATTCCTCTCCTTATTATTCATTTTTGTTGTGCTTTTACTAAGAAATCCCTCGTGGTTTCATTTCCTCCACCTCGATGTGCACCTTCATCTTCCTCTTCTCATTTTTCATGGTGTTTTCCTTGTGTTTTATTTAGTAATTGGTCTTCTTTCCTCATGTCGTGTCTTGGCAACTACATCTTTTTAGTGTGTATATTACATGCCACTCATCTCATGGAAGTAGGAGAACCAAAAATCATTAAAGGTCTCCTCACTTCTTCATTGTGAATAAGCATGCTTGCTAATTTGGGCTTGTAAGTCATCTCATAAATGTTAAGTGTTGACCAAGACGTTTCCTTATTTTTCAATTTTGTTTTCTTTGTACCAAGCTCTCCCTTTTGGTTTCGTTCCCCTCATCTCATTGTTCACCTTCGACTTCCTCTTCTCATTCCACATTGTGTTTTTGTTTTGTTTTGTTTAGTGTTTGGTCTTATTTACATATGGCATGTCTCAACAACCCTATGTTTTTGGTAGGTGTAAGGATGGTGGCTCAAAAATATTCCATACCACAGGCCACTTGTCTCATGGAAGTTGGAAACTTTAAATTTGTGCAATGTCTCCTAATTAGTTCATGCTTGTGCATGAATGGACTTTGCAAGTTGGGCTTGCAAGTCATCATAAAACAATTAAGTGGTGACCAAGACCTCTCCTTATTTTTGTTTTTATTTTCTTTTTACCAATCATTCTCTTGCAGTTTTGTTTCCTCCACCTCGTTGCTCTCCTTTGTTTTCTAATTTTTCATGTTGTTTTCCTATGTTTTGTTTAGTGTTTGGTCTTCTTTCCTACTAACTTGTCTCAACAATCACATCTTTTTTGGTAGGTGTAAGGATGGAGGCTTGCAAATATTCCATGCCACTCATCTCATGGAAGAGGGAAACCCCAAATCCATTCAAGGTCTCCTTTCTTCTTCCTTATGCATGAGTGAGGTTGTAAATTTGGCCCTACAAGTCATCTAAAAAAATTTAAGTGGTGTTCATTTCCTGTCCTTATTTGTCATTTTTGTTTTGTTTTTCCCAAGTGGTCCCTTTTGGTTTTGGTGCCTCTAAGTGTGTCTTCCTCTTCTCGTTCCACATGATGTTTTCTTTAGGTTTCATTTAGTGTTTGGTCTTATTTTTTTGTGGATTGTCTTTGCAACTACATTTTTTTGGTAGATGTGAGCATGATGACTTGAAAATATTCCATGCCACTTGTCTCATGGAAGTGGGAAACCACAAATTTGTTCAAGATCTCCTGACTTATTCCTTGTGCACAAGTGAGCTTGCAATCCATCTTAGAAAGGTTAAGTGTTGACCAAGAACTCCTCTTATTTGTCATGTTTGTGGACCAAAACCATTACTTTGTTTATTGTTTGATCTTATTTCCTTGTGTCTTGTCTTGAAAACCCCATCTTTTTTTTTGTTGGTTCAAGATTACGACATTACAAAATATTTTGTTTTATACTTGAGAAAGAATTGAATGGATATCAATGTCTCTTGTAGCCAATTTAGAGATTTCTTAATTTTCAATAAGCACTTAGCATGATTTATAGTTTTTTTTTTGTTTTGAAAATGTCCAAGTTATTTATGAGAAATAAATTATAAAGTTGTTGTGTTTCTATAGGTTTGCACTAAAGAAACTCGAGATCCATTTCCACCTCCTGTAGAAAAATCACCTCATACTAAGATATCATGTGTCAAGTTAAATATGATTTTAATTTGTTATTTTGTTTTGGATATTTTTCATGTTTCTTATTAATCTAACATATTATAAATGTATATATAGATCCCATCATTATTATTTAGTTCACCATGTCCATTTTTCTCTATTCTATAAAAGGGTTTTGTCACTACCCACCCTTACCACCTTTTACATTCCATCCATATACTATGGATGTGCCTATGTACCCAACACCACTCTACCCTACTACAACCCGCTTATTGCATGCACCATTGCATAATTTGTAGTTATATCTACTTTCATTTATAATTTTTGCAACTTGATCCACCGTATCCTCCATTATTTCCCGGAAGCATGTTATCATTATTGGATGAATTATTATCCATCATGAATGAAATTGATTTAAGATATTTTTATTTTTTCTTTTTACAAGTGAAAACTTTTCTTAAATGGAATTGATTTAAAATATTTTGATTTTTTCTTTTTCCATGTGTAAACTTTTCTTAAACGAAAAAAAATTAAAAAAAGTGTTTACATTTCTAGACATTTGATCTACTCGCCCCACAATATATCCAAAATTAGTATACATTTACATTGATTATAAAATAAAAACAGTCATTAATATATGTCGTTAGTCGCCACAAAAAAGTGACCAATAAACATGAGGAGCCCATATAGTAAACTGGCTAAACTAGCTAGAGTTTCCTGCAATTATTCAACATGGACTAAGAAATGTTATGTTGTTTTGAAAGAAAATACTGCAATTATTTTCATGGACATAACTTTGATACCGTAACAACATTAATTCAACATGCTTTGAAAGAAAATACTGCAATTATTTTCATGGACTTAACTTTGATACCGCCACTGAAGCTTTATAAACTCAAGAACCAAATCTATATAATTTGAGCTTTCCCACTTAAGATTTATGAATACCAACTCCTACACAATTTATAAGATCAATGAGACATTGCATTTAAAGTTGTTTATCCAAGTTATCTTCTTTTGACTTGTTTTGACTAATGGAAATATGTCAAACTTAGTTAGCTGACTATATAATTGGCACGGACTAAGCTGCCATGCAGCTCTTGTTTTGTAAATATCAACATAATTTTACACCTAAGTTTGCTATTAGTTATGTGTTCTCAACATATTAATTTTTTTTTTAGAGTAATAATTTTTATTTTGAAAATAACATTTGATATTCCCTTTTTAATGGTTAACTTAATCATGTAGAAAAATGATTTATTTTTTTTTGTAATTAAACACGGTAAAAATATATAGGAATTATAAGCATGAGCATAGTTACACCATGATCCAAGTTCCATATTGCACGATTGAATAAAGCTCATAAGGGTTTTCCCCTATTTTTAATCCACCTAGAGCATCAAAAATTTAATCAAAGTTCTAGATTCTCATAATCAAAGGAAGGTTTGCTACTATATTAGATGGGTCCCTCATTTATTTGACTATTAATGCCTTCTCCCATCTATAATTTAAAAAAAAATCTTAAAAAACTAAAAGCAGAGATTAACAATGTCCATGGTTAAGCCATTCACAATGGCTCGAGTATGTTAATGGTTCATGGATCAGTGGTACATTCACCCATTTATATTCAATGGTCAAAGAACTACTTGAACCATGGGTTCATCCTCATATTCAATTACAATCCAATGTCTTGTAGGTATCTAGGGAAGGTTGATGGTATTTATTTATGTATTGTATGATATTTCTCTCTATCTCTATGTTGCTCATAATTCTAGTTAACACTCATGGTCAATTATACTCCAATGACTTACAAGAATTTGGGGAATTTTCATGGTATTTCTTTAGGTAATGTATATTATTGATCCATGCTCTCTCCACTGTTCATTTCTTTTGTACTTCTCATAATGTTCGTTAATCCTCACAATCAATTGCAATCTAATGGTTTGTAGGCATCTCAGGAATAATATAATTGGTTTGGGCATTCTATGGTATTGTTTTCTCCCTATTTCATTGCATTGTTTAAACAAGGATGTCCTCATCTATTGAGAGATGAAAACTTGAATGGTTCATATTCAAGTGGATGGACATTTCAATCAATTTCTAAACCTATGTTTTCTTTTCTTCTTCTCATTTGATTTCTAGGGATGAGTAAACTCTTCTTCTACTTGACATGAGACTCAAAAACACTCAACCCAAGTTTGAAGTTAAAATATACAATGTGTTGATTATTGACATCATCAAACATCATTTTAATTATGTAACACCCTGTTTTCTCCCATGACAGTAATTATGTTAACAATTCATGCAATGTGATTATGAAGCATGTAATTGTGTTTATAATTAATGAAATACATTAAATAATTGATTGAGAAGGAAAAATCCTTAAGTATTTGCCATGATAACACAAGTGGGACTGTTGAGGTGGAATCGAGAAGTTTCAATGAATAAAATAGGAAGTTTTCTCAACATTCCAGCCTACACCTGCAAAAATTGAATACATCACCTGCCAATGTAGCTGAACTACATGGAGCCATGTGATCAGATATGGATATTAGGATTGAGTGGTTGAGAAGTTATAACTACTAGAAGATTTTGTACTTGGAGAGATGAAGGGTCAACTGAAACCTAGATAAAATGATGCACATTTATTTTCCCTTCAAATTCAATATCTTAACTAGAGGGTTGTGTCTAACAATGGACCATGGGAATTTCGAGGATAGGTAGAAGAAGAGAACATAGGTTGAAAACATAATGTAGAATGGGAGAGAGAACAAGGATCAATAGAAGAATAGATGAGAGGAGAAAAGAAACAAAGGGAACATGCGAGGGAGAAGCTTCAATAGCCTAAGAAGAAGGAGATAACCAATGCTCAAATGCCCAATAGACAGATCCTCACAAATATCCATTGTGAGAAGACAGAGTTGTAGACTCACAAACATATGGTGCAGTGAGTCGAGAGATTCAAGTGCACAACCCTAAGGAAAGGAGCAATTGGGAAGTTTTCCTTGAGGAAAATAGGAAAATTGTAGATGAATGCACAAAGTTGGTGGACTTTAATTCTATTTATTTGATATTTTTACCCCATATTTTAATACATTGTGCATGTATCTCTAATATTTTTTCTTAGTATTGTTGTTTTTAGAAATTTCTATCACAATTAACATGTCACATATCATGAAAGGGAAGTGTGGTGTGCACTAGTCTCTAAATAAAAAATTACACAATAACCCTATTCTAAATAACCATAGTCATGGATGGAAAATCAAATTTAATAACCATACCATAGAAGTGCACATAGGAAAGCCTTACATACTTATTTCATTGAAATTCTCATAAGATATACATACATTAGGGAAACAATGTAGAAGCATTTTAAATGCAATCCATATATTGATAACAAAGGAAAGTTGAAAATGAGATATTTTGTTTATTATTTAATATTTAAAATGCAAATGTTTTCCTCAAATCAATAGAGGTGAAAATGTGATATTTTATTTATTTATTAATATTTAGAATGCAAATATTTCCCTAAAATCAATAAAGGAAATGACCAAGATCTAACAGCTATGTTTTCTCTACAACTTAGAATAATGATTGTCTAGATTAGACATCTCCAACTCTTAGAACTTGTTCCAAAATCTTTTTGAAAATTGCAAAAGCTTAAAAACAATTTTATATCTCAAGGATTTGATGTGGATTTCTCTTAACCTATAATAAATTTAAAACTAAAACGAATTTACTAGATAGTACATCATTTCATACCTTCCTCTAATATATGCACATATTCTATCTCCAATTGAAAATAAAACATACTTCAATGATAACATCTAATATAACTAAGTAACATAACATGGATGTCTCATATATAGGATTAACATAACATTTTCGATTAGACTTGAAAATAGAACATATTTCAATGATAACATAATATAACTAAATAACATAACATAACATGTACATCTCATATATAAGATTAACATAACATTTTTCATTAGACTTGAAAATAAAACATATTTCAATGATAACATCTAATATAACTAAATAACATAACATGTACATATCATATAGGATTACCATAACATTTTCCATTGGACTTTTCCTTCAAGTTTGCTAACGTCATTGTAATTCACAATACCTTATGTACATCTCATATAGGATTAACATACCATTTTCCATTGGAATTTTCCTTCAAGTTTGCTAATGTCATTGTAAGTTCACAATACCTAAGTTCATAATACCTATTGAATCCTTCATTCACCATTACTTATTGCTTCTTCAATCATTCTTAGTCTCTTATAGTGCTTGCTTCAAGGTTGGCAGATATGTCATGCAATTAGCGAGGGGCCATAAGATGGGAGGTGTAGCTCCCTGATTAGGAGCAAAGGAGTTATGTTTCACAAAATATATGTCGTTAGTCCCCAAAACATTAAGTGGCCCATCAAAATGAGCAGCTCATATTGATGGACTTAAAAAGTGTGACTACAACGGCCGCTACAAAGAGACAAATTACAACAATCGCAAAAATTTTGCTACATATTTAAATAAAGTTTTCCATGTTAAAACATTGAAAGTTTGTATGCTACAACTCTAACTGCCCTATACAAATATAACTACATACAATCTTAATGAGCCCTTAAAAAGGTTAGATGTCACACGCAGTTTCCGGTCTCCATGTCCCATAAAAATCATTGTCAAATAACATGTCAGGGCTTATAAAATCTCTATTCTTATAATCGTGCAGTTGGCTCACATTCCAGGCATCTTCGTACAAACCCATGATTGGGATTATTAACTGCTGGTAGTTCTCAAAGTCATCCTCGAACTGCCAATTTTCACCAAGACATTTAAGATTCAGGTTCTCCGACAAAGTCACATATGTTTCCTTCTAAGATAGACAGACTTTGTCCTTCATGTCCAGAGCGGGGCTCGAAGGAATTCTGAGCTCATCATCTGAATCATTCAGGAGATAAGAAAGATCAAACCACACATATGAAACTAGGGTTTGACCTTCACGGTCTCTAAAAATATTAGATGCCATCGCATTATCCACAAATATGGAGGGTAGAATAAAACTAGAACATGTGGCAGCAATTTCTTCCTCCATATTTCTCATGATTCTACTTACGAACTATTCAATGGAAGCGTATTGTCTTCTTCTTCGTCTGCTACGTTTTTTTTTAATTGTAGTAGATGAAAAAACCGATCTGTTTCTTCGCTGTGGAAGCGTTTCGACTTTGTCACATCAATAGAGTTCATAAGAGCCTCGAGCTCACAACTACATTTTCTGGGCGTCTGAGAGTCCATGAGTGAGAGGTGGCCTGAAGATTCGAACTGTGAACACAACGGTGGTGTAAAGACGGGAGGAGAGAAGGATGATAGTTCAGCTACTGCAAAGAGATATTCTTCTCGCTAAGAAGGGTATCGGATAGCAGGATATAACTACATCAACTATATAGCTACACAGAGTATCTCAACCTTTTGTGGTACAAGCAAGTCAATATGTGGGTCCTTGGAAGCCTTACAAATAAAAGTATGCGGCATTTGGTGAAAATTGAAAGAGACGACCAATGCAAGGCAGGAGTGGAATAACTTGGGAGCAATCTTCCCTCCCGGGTTATTTAAGGTTACTTCAACATTGCAGGCGATGGGCATCCATCCTATCCACCAGTTGTCCTTTTTAAACATCTTCTTCGCGGCATAGGTGTCCACTGTCAATCTTTCAATCAATCGTTCAGGCAAGACTTTATTGGAGTACAATTTCCACGTCATGGGTTTAGGACTGTGTGTGACCATTAATTAAAATATTCTTTGGAAATTTGAACTTGTGATTTGTTCTAAATATTCATATTTGTTTTTTTTATATTAGTTTATTTAGAAAATTTTTATATGTATAATTTTGTATATTTTGTTGTTATTTTGGTTAAATGTATTATTAATGTACCGTTGGAAGAGAGTGACCAAGGAAAGCTAATGGTTGCATGAAATATATATATTACTTATGCCACGTTATCTTCAAAAGTTGTGTTAGTGACTCTGTTTTGGTATTTTCATTTTGTTTTTCACATTGGAAGTCGGAAAGAAGTTGTAGAATAAAAGTGTTTCTTAACACCATTTTTCATCTATTAATTTCCAATATACCACTATAAGAGAGTGATATTTCCAGTATACCACTAGAAGAGAGTAGTCAATAAATACCACTAGAGGAGAGTAGTATTTCCAGTATACCATTAGAAGAGAATAGTGTTCGGTTACTTTTGACTCCATTTCTAGTTTTTCGTTTGTTTTGAAGTTGAAAAGACTCCATTTCTACTTTTTTTTGTTTTGAAGTTGAAAATAAGATAATATGAGATTTTTACAAAATGTTGGGGTGATCAATCTGTGTGAGAATCCACCTCCTAAGGAAAAACCACTTTTAATTGGACCTTGTGTTCGTACTCCACCTTGACATAGACACGTTACACACACACACACACACACACACACACACACACACACACACACACACACATGTATATACGTATTTCTTAAAATTTGGTTGGCTTTTCTTAAACTTTCGATTATGAAGGGTTCACAAACTTTTCGAGAATTCAATTGTTTTATAAAGGGAGTTAGATTTTTGGGAGGGGTCGATTGTTTTGCATAAATGTTGAAGGGTTCTAAGGTTTAAAGATTCAAATGTTAAAGAAGGGTTTGAAATTTAAAGAATTTAATTGTTTTGGTTTTAAAGGTGAATATATATTTTTAAAAGGAATTTGACATTAGTTTATAATGGAATATTTTTTATCATTATAATCATTAATGTAATTTTTAAAATTTATTTTTATTAAAAAATTTATAATGGAATATTTTTATCATTATAATCATTAATGTAATAAAGATTTAGCATAAAAATATTATAATGATTTATTTTTTTAAATTTAAAATGGAATTAGTTGTAGTGGGAGGTGATACCTAAATGTGCATTTATTTATTTGGAGGTGATACTTAAATGTAGTTGGAGGTGACACTTCATCTTCATGTTTTCTCTTAAAAACTTGTCTCGTCAAGTTGGATCTTTAATGCCTTCAACCATTTTCTGTATGGATCTCCAACCTTGTCTTCATTCTTCATACTTTTTGTCACCTTTATGCACACTTCATCTTCCTCTTTCTTAGTTGTGTCATTTACCCATTCATACTTCCAACCTTCAAACTCCTTTATTTCTTTTCTGTTTTTTATTTTTTATTTTTTATTTTTTTTTCTCTTTTTCTATCTATTAATACACTATGGTACAAGTACTATGGTACACATATTGTGCACTGAGACTAGTGTGCATAATCTCATTTATCCCTATCAGTTTGAATCGACTACCGTTAACTAGTCCTTCCACAGATTCTCCATTCAATTTCTCCAACCGAAAAACACTTTCTACACTTGTTGATTGAAACCTTGGACAAATCGGTCTTCTTCAAATTTTACTAGTTCTAATAGTCTCTTCTCCATTGCACCAGAATCTGTAAACTCCTCTATCGCAACAATGCGCAAACTCGATATAATAAACCCCATAGGCATCATAGCTTCTTGACCATACATCAATCTAAATGGATTATGTCCTATCAACTTATTTCTTGTAGTCCTATATGTCCATAACACTACTGGAATTCTCAAGTCCCAGTCATCCTGACTTACATTGCAAACCTTTCTAACGCATGTTCTATGATCTTATTGAATTTTTCTACTATGCCATTTTCCTGAGTGTGATACAGGGTGCTCCTTTGATGATGGATTTGAAACTCCTCTATCAATGCTACAATCGTCCTATTCAGAAAGTGAGTTACATGATTACTCATAAGTATTCTAGGACATCCAAACCTCATCACCACATTCTCGAACAAAAATTGTGCAATTGTCTCTGCGCTGCAGTCTTTGATTGGTTTTGCCTCGTCCCATCTATTTAAGTAGTATGTCGCAGTAATGATGTACCTAGCTCCCAATATATTAGTTGGTGGATTAATCGGCCCTACAAAGTCCAATGACCATTTATCAAACACTTGTATTTTGACTTTTGGTACTAAAGGAATTTTATCTCTCCTGGAAGGTTTCCCAAGTCTCTGAAAAACATCAAAACTCTCATACAATTCCTTAGCATCTTTATGCAGGGTAGGACACCATAGTCCTACATGCAAAAAAAATTGTGTTGCTTCCTTTCTCGCATAGTGACCTCCTCCAACCCCTTCATGCACCTCTAACAAGATCATATGCCTTTGATGTTGTAATACACAATGTCACATAATACCATGTGCACCTAACTTGTATAAATTTACTGCTATCAACTGGTAGTCTGTTGCCTTCACTACAAGTTGCTTCTTCTGTGCCACTATAAATTTTGGAGGGGCTACTCCCTTATTCAACAACTGAACTATGTCCGAAAAATAGTCATCCACCATTTTTACTAAAAATAAGGTTGTGTCTAGTAAACTATCATCCAAGTTTCTTGCATCTTCTCCTGATAGTATGCACAATAAATGATCTGGTCTTGAGTTAAAAAATTTTGGTTTCATGATCACCTCCAAGTCATATTCCTGGAAAAGTAGTATCCATCTACATATCCCCCCGCCCAATATTGGCTTGTTAACTAGGTATCTCAGTGCATAATGGTCTATATACATCTTAAAATGAGATCCCAAAAGATAGTGTCCCGACTTTGTAAGGCATACACCATGGCCAAACCTTCTTGTTATATCGTAGTATAGTTCTCTTTTGTAGAGGATAACTTCCTACCTGCAAATGAAATAGATTGTCTAACTCTCCTTCACCTGGTTGTGCCAAAACTGCTCCTAATGCTATAGATGATGCATCCACATCAACATTAAACTCCTTGCTCCAGTCAGGAAAAACTAGAATTGGCGCAGTGACCATCTTCTATTTCAATGTATCTAGACTCTTCTGACATTCGTCATTCCACTAATACTTCACTTCCTTCTTTAGTAACTTCTCCATAGGGGACGTGATCTGCACATATCCTTTGATGAATTTTCTATATTATCTTGTATGACCCAATGTGGATTTCAATTGTCGCACTGAAGTTGGTGGTGACAAGTTAACAATCACCACTATCTTTACATGGTCAACTGACAATCCCTTGAGCTTCCTGGTCAAATCTTCCCAATCTCTTGTCCCTATATGCACGTATATTTCTATGTAACAATTCTTCGGAGTATTGTCCAGAGTATGCACAAATAAATGTGTCCATTCTTGCTAAGGTATTGATTTCTACGTCATGGTACACTTTGTAATATGGTCTGCTGGAAAATTTAATCCATTATACTTCGCCATGATGCTTTCATTCTTTGTTCTGAATCTGACTTGTAATAACATTTTGCACTAGTGCCAATTTCTTATTCCATATTTTTGCATAGCCCACCATTTCCCAAAAGTCCCAACTAAGTTCTGCCTCTTGCATGCTAACTCCTTAAAATAGGCTAACTACCTTCCATGCACATTGTTCCTATGTTTATTTGTCGCATGGCCCGCTCTTGCACTATTTCCAAAACTTACCCAATAAGTCCAACTCCAACATGTATACATTAAATTTTAAAACCAAAACATGATTTTAGACCCTATGCCTTAAACCAAAACCACTAGACAGAGAAATTCCTATGCAGACAGTGACTTTGTATTTTGATAAGTGCATTCTCATATTTTAGATTTGATTCTTGGAATTTGTATATGTTGTAGAGGACACATTGCTCCATATTTTTATGAAATAACATAAAAAGTATATAGTTTAAGTGGCACACACAAGCCTTGTATAATTCATAGACGATGCACAAAATTTCCTAGAAGTAGGGCTTCAGTGTTTTACCTTACATGTAGTCAATATTTGGAATCAAAGCCAAAAATGTTTAAAGGATTTATAGGAGATATTACTCTACCCTCAAAATTTTCATATAATTTTTTTGAGTTTAAATAGGTCAATAAATTCAAACACAAAGCATGGCAAAAATAGTCCGAAATTTTCCACATGCACATATTTTCTAATTTGACTTTGAATATTCAAATTTTGAACTATGGATTATACCTATAAGGTTAAGAGACAATAATTATCTTATACAACTCAAATTATGCAATTTTTTGAGCTACCCAATGAGATGAAAAGTCTCTGGAATTGAACAGTCACATACTCTAGCATAAATATTTAAAGACTTGATGTAATTAGTGTGTTTTTTCTCTCATATATTATCCTATAGAGTGAGCCTATGTAGAATCTAGGGACCTTTATGGTACTATTAATATACCTTCACTTATCCATTGTTTCAGTTTTATATAGTTGTTTGTAAGGTTTTTGATCCATTAACCTGTAGATAGTATGTATGAATGTAATGAGGCTTAGGAGCACCCCCGTATGGGGTGACACCTACCGAGCACATGATACATGGAACTCTAGAAATGAGTGCAGTTAAATCCCTCACAGCTATCCCCCCCCCTCTCGACGTCAATCCACTATGCTTAACATTCAATTGGGCAAGGAGTTAGTGCACTGGGACAGTCAGGGGAGTTTAATGGTTCACCAGGCTTGGCCCTATGGAGCTGGTACAATGCAGGAAGGCAACATCACCTTAGGAGTCATGGCACCCCAAAATGTCATCTCTCTCATCATCACACAGGTAATCTCTTGGCGAGGTTCTTATCTCTTGTGTTTTCACTTGGCTCTGCATTTTCCACCTGAAATATTTTTCCAAGTGAGTCGAATCTTTGTCAATTCTCTTTCCCCCACATCCAACTTCTCCATTAATTCCTCTTCCATTAGTATCGAAGCCATGCCTAGAGAGAGAGGCAATCCCAAATGCATTTTTACCTACTACAATATGGTAGGTCGGCATCGACACACATGTCTACTCTCTCCTTCTCCCAATCCTAGTAGAAACTCTATCTACCATCCTTATTCCAACCAAAGTTGGCACGATGAAGCCCAACCTACACCCCAATTGCCCGACCTTGAGATAAATTATGGTGGTTGTATAGTGGAGGTGGAGATAACTCTTAACTGGGAGGAGGACATCACAGAGTAGACAACACAAACCAACACCACCCTCCCTTTGAATTATCTTGATATTGTTGGTTGTGGAGCCTGATTATCTTCCTGATTCAGAGGCCTTTTACTTTCAGTCATGTTTATACCCCATGAAGTATTTACACTGCTGAAATATGTGCACTCTTCCACGCGGGGGACTACAGAGGGGGGGTACCCCCTCTGCGATGTCTGGGGGGGCTATCCCCCCGACTGAGGGGTCTGGGGGCAAGCGGGCCCCCAGTGGGTGTTCGGGGGAAAAGCCCCCAAAGGAAAAATTGCCTTGTAAATGTATATTGTAATTTCATTGTAAATCTAGACCATTCATTATAAGGTCACAGATCTAATAGTAGAGATTATGTTAGGTGATTTTTCCCTATAAGGCAACCCTATTTTATGAGGGAAATGTATTGCGGCTATGGTTGATGGTGAATATTGTATTCTAAGATAGGAGACTATGAGAGAAAGAAGAGGAAGTTACAACGGGTTTGTTGTAGGTCATATCCCTTCATATGCTGAATAATAATAAAGGAAGGACCTGGCAATTTCTTTGGTGGACGTAGCCCACACTAGGTGAACTACGTAAATCTGTGTCTCTATTGTATTGTGTATCTTTTGTGTTTTGTTTCTGCATTTGTTTTATTTTATTGTTCCACGGTCCTGTTTTTCTAACAAGTAGTATCAGAGCGAAAGGTAACTCGCAAGAAAAGAGGATTCCTAGTTCGAGTGGGAGCATTGTCAGAAGATGGAAAGTTTAGGGTCGAGAAATTTAACGGCCAAAACTACCAGTTATGGAAGATGCAGATGGAAGACTATTTATATCATAAGGATCTATTCCTACCATTGGGCAGAATAGAAAATAAGTCGGCGGCTACGAAGGACGAAGAATGGGAGATTCTTGATAGAAAGGCTCTAGGAATGATATGGCTAAGCTTGGCAGTGTCGGTGGCTTTCAATATTTCCAAAGAAAAGACAACGAAGGGTTTGATGGATGCATTGGCCAAATTGTATGAAAAACACTTAGCGTCCAATAAGGTATTTATAATGAAGAGATTATTTAATATGAATATGTCGGAAGGTGGGTGTGTTGCAGATCATTTAAATGATTTTAATACAGTTACTAATCAACTAAGCTTTGTAAAAGTGGACTTTGATGATGAGGTCAGGGCTCTTCTAATCTTGTGCTTATTGCCAGAAAGTCGTAACGGCTTGGTCATGGCTATAAGTAACTCTGTCTCTGGTTCAAATACTTTAAAATTTGATGATGTTGTTGTTATTATCCTTAGTGAGGAAATGTGATGGAAAAGCACAGGTGAGACATCAGGAAATCCGTTGAACATGGAGAATAGGGGAAGACAAAAGGATAGAGGAAGGGGTTTAGAGAATCGTGGGAATTCTAGGAAGGGCAGATCCAAATCCAGACTTGGAAAGATAGAGTGTTGGAATTGTGGGAAGAAAATACATCTGAAGAAAGACTGCATAGCTCCAAAGAAGCAAAGAGATGGACAACAGGAGTGAAATCAGGAAGCAAATGTAATAGGTGATGTGTTACAAGATGCTTTGATTCTTTTTGTGGATAATATTTTTGAGTCTTGGGTAGTAGATTCAGGGGCTTCATTTCATTCCACACCCCATAGGAAACATTTTCTAGATTATGTTAAAGGTGATTTTGGACAGGTTCATTTGGGTGACGATGCACCATGCAAAATTGTTGGAATGTGAAAGGTAAAAATAAAGCAACGCAATGGAAACCAATGGTTATTGAAAGAGGTAAGACATGTTCCAGATTTAAGGAAAAATTTAATTTCAACAAGGCAGTTAGCAAGTGAAGGTTGTATATCCATATTTAGAGATAAGATGTGGAAGGTCATCAAAGGATCATTGGTGATAGCGAAATGAGAGAAGGTAGGTACATTGTATTTAT
>SNQJ01S0177254.1:0-19742 GCA_010110895.2 Picea sitchensis | reverse complement strand
AGAGGATAACCATATCATAATTGCAGATCCACTATTATCGACACTTCTTATAGGTGTCATCACCTCTTTTCAGAGTTGGTTCACCATCATAATTGTCCTCTGCCATTATCAAACCACCCCAGAGGGTGTTGCAGTTATCTACATCAACATACAACTTCAGTTACTATCTTACACATTTTGAGTTACATGACACGAGCATGGGGCATGCTCGCCTCGTTTGTACACATTTTTATTTTTCACACCTAGCGAAAGGTTTGGGTTCCACAGGTTCCCCTCTCCCTCCAATGGGTTGTTCTTGAAATTCCTCTTAACACTCTTTCTTACAATGGTACTCTCAGTAGAACAAACATTGATGTATTTCGGCTATACGTATGCTCCTAACCTCACACATCAGAGGGCATATGTTATCACTGAAATTTCGTCTACAAATGGTTACAGGAATCCAGCATCTTCAAACACCTATTAGTTCATTCATGGCCCAAAAATTCATTTCCAAAGGGAAAAAACTATACAACTAGTTATAAAATCAACATGCACTCAGAATATAAAGGAAGTTCACGCATGTGCGCCAGTCGAAAACGCAAGGAAAGAGCACATGCACCCGATGAGTGACTGTGTAGACAAAAAAACACGCACACCTCACACCTCAGAACGACGCATTTATGATTCTAGTAGGCCTCCCACCCACTTCTAGTTCAACTCCCAAGTCAATTTGACCCCCAAATCTTAGTTGAATCTGAGTGGGGGGTTGGTCAAAGACCTAAAGGTGCTCTAAAGGGCTCCTTGTTCACACTAAAGACCGATTGGATAATGCCTCAAATATTTTCTATAAAAAGAGGCCATGGGTGCACTAGATTTTCAAGAATCTATTTGTATTGTTATGCTGCCTCTATCCTCCTAAAAGGAACCTCTTTCCTCATTGGAGCATGCAAGCACCATTTCATTGGGATATTCACATCACCTCTTGAGTAAATGAGCTTTGTATTTCTTCAGCATTTCCTTTTAGTTTGTTATTTGTAAGAAGATCTCTCTCATTGGGGGTTCAACAGTCCTCCCTTGGAGGAAGAGGGGACCCATAAGTCTCCCTTTCTCTTTGGTGTTTTCCCACTAATACAATCTATCCATTGGTGGCATGAATATTGGTCAGTTATTTGGTTGATTTTGGTTCTAATTTCCTTATGCACTTTAGTTTAGTTTCTTTAATTGTTGTTAGCTTATTTGTTTGTTTATTTCATGTTATTGAGTCATTTGACTCCTACACTAAATTCTATCATGTTCAGCTGACCCAACTGAACTTGCAAGTGTCCCTCTTTTGCTCATTAAGGTGATGAAAAGGATACAACAATGTCACTGTATACTCATCAACCAATCTGATCTAATCACATATACCTCAAATGTAGAAACTGAATATTCAAATAGATATCCAATAGATATTCAATGTAGAAACTGAATACCTAATATACCTCAAATAGATATTCAATGATATTCAAGTGTGATTTGAATGATACAACATTTCTTTTTATTTATATTTTTATGTATCTTCCTCAAGAGATTACCTTCTAACCATCTTTACCCACTTTCCTTATTTTAGGGTTAACCCACTTATAACCACTCGTTCACTTAACTTAACCACTTTCCATAATTAGTAAGTTCTCCATTAAATTTATTATTTAAATAATTTCTTTTGCATCCTCCTTGACTTATAGTACACTCATCACTTCACTTTATATTTAAATAATTTATTCTTTTCAAACTCTTTGACTACTTTTCCCTTTTGGGGCTTCTAGATGACTCATGCGGGTTATCCAACTTCACATGGCCATAACTCTCTAACCGTGAGGAGTTAAGTGACGTTCCACATACCACCAGAAATGGCATGACATGTACTATCCATCTAGAATAGTTTTACCTGCAAATATATCAAAACTCATACCATTATCCATCAAACAAACTTGGGTCCATTACCCAAACCTTTATGCTACCGAAATTCGCTACCGGACTTTCTTCAAGGGTTGATATCAATGACAACCAACCCAATTAATCAAAAATCTCCCCCTTTGGCATTGATGGAAACACTCTGATGCAATATTGAAGTCATATCACTCATTCTCTTCATGGACCATCGCTCCCCCTAGAACCATGCCCATGTGCTCTGCATCTGATAAATATCTCCCCCTTTGTCATCAATGGAAAAGGTATATTTTCATCTGAGGTTATTCCCCCTAACTGAAATGTCCTTGGGGATACTCCCCCTAACTGAACTCTTCCTGAAACTGATCTCCTGACCTGAACTGTCCTCTCTATGGTGCTTCCTCATGTAAATATTAGACATATAATATAAGCATTCAAAAGCATTCATTTTGGAGTAGAAATTACTCTGAGTCTCTGGAAAAGATACTCAAAGGATTCTCGTGGAAGCAGTTTTTTAAAGATGTCTTCCACTTGTTCTTTTGTGCCCACATAGTCAACTCTAATGTCCTTCTCTGCAACATGTTCCCGTAGAAAGTGATACTTGATTGGAATGTTCTTTTTCTTAGAGTGCATCATCGAGTTCTTTGAGATATTGATGGTTCTTGTATTATCACAATAGATTGGAATGGGCTCATCATACTCAACCTGTATATCTATAAGAGTTTATTTCATCCATAGAACCTATGTACAACACGATGTTGCTGCAATATATTATTCTTTGGTTGTAGATAAGGATATTGATGATTGTTTTTTTCTTAGCCATGATACTAAACACTCACCCAAGTAGAAATCTTCTCCATTGGTGCTTCTTCAGTCATCAATGCAACTTGCCCAATCTGCATCTATGTAGGAAATAAGTGATAGATCCTTTCCTTTTGGATACCATAATCCAAACTATGTTGTTCCTTTTCGATATCTGAAAATCCTCTTCACTTCTACGACATGTGATTCCTTTGGTGCTGCTTGAAATTGTGCCACCTGTCCAATTGCCTGCATTACATTTGGTATGGATGTTTTCACATATAGTAAGCTACCAATCATTGACCTGTATTGCCTCTGGTCTGTAGACTTTGAATCATCATATTTTCTCAACTTGCAAATAGTTTGCATAGGAGTGGTAATTGGTTTGCAATCTTCCATTCTGAACCTTGATGTAGAGGTTGTTGTCTACACTTCCTTTTTTGAACCCCATTTGGAATGTTGTCTTCCATTTTTTCTTAGGATCTTAATTCCAGTGGTTAAACTGTATTGAAGGTAACATGCTCTGATACCAATTGTTGATACTGAGAGGGGGGTGAATTAGTATCAAGTACAATTTAAAAAAAAAACAAAAAACAACTTATACTTCAACCAGATTATATATTCAATTATATCCAATGAGAAATGAACACTAGTAGAAGAGTTACACCAATACACCACAATACACCATGCACAATATATGATAAATAAGCAATAGTTATTTTTCAAGGGAAGTAATGACTTCCAAGGGAATCTACAACTTCCAAATATAAAGGGAGGGATAAACCTCCAAAAGGAAGATAAAATCCTCCAATATAAGGAGAGGGTTGACCTCTCCATCCTTTCCCCTTCCTTCCACCCAAGAATATATGAGAGATAATAAAAATTTACATTAAATTATCACCATCAACCAACCATCACATAGAACCTGATAATGCTTCTTGAGACTTCTTCAATTTTTTCAATTCTTTACTTCTTGGAATACTTTGATCCTGCAGATAATATTACTCAATGTATTCTTTGAAACTCCTCCAAGTTTCACTCCTTTTTCATTAACAAACTTGTGTGTGCTTAAAATGAATGTATAATGATATGTATTTATACCATGTATGTCACTTCCTTTTAACATTAGGGTTGAAATGTAGTTTATGCTTCAATTCACATTGTCATCTTCAAATATTCATTTCTCCTCAATCGTGAGGATCCACGTGACGTGCCACATACCACCGAAAGCAACATGAATTATACTATCCATCCATGGGTGTTGTATATGCATGTGTAATTTCCTTCATTCCTATCTACTTCGATCAACTGTGGGGTCCAAAAGCCAATGGCTAGGGTTGACATCAATGACATCAACCAATCTTCCAACAATATCCCCATTTGTCATTAATGGAAACACTCATGCTCCCCCTATCCTCATGCTCTTGGTTTCTCTCCCCCTTTGACATCAATGGAAAAGGGTGGGGCTTCTCCCCCTAAGTTTAATGGAAAAAGGTAACTCTCTTCTTTGGGGTTGCTCCCCCTAAACATATAGCACTTAATAACACTTCATTTTTATGGTTTCTTTCTTACTTGGAGCTTTTTCGTGGATCTAGGATGTATATGTTACTTGGTCTTCTTCTTGCAGTTGCAACTAATCTTCCTAAACCTTCTTCTTTGATTTTTCATCTTTGTGAGTCAAACGTGAGAGTATCTCCTTGATCACACATTTTACTAACACTGACTAGATTATGCTTCAAGTCTTCAACCAATAGGACATTCTTTGTGTTCTCACATGCTAATTTGTATTAATTTTTCCAAAGAATTTTGTCTGTATTCTATCTTTCTACTCAGATTTTAAAAAAATTTCACCAACTCCATCAAGCTCCCATCACCTAAATCCTTCACTCGGTTGATCATCCAAAATATTCATGTCCTCCATGAGTCAAAAAATGGCAAATATCCCAAACCTGTATCTATCCTTAATGCTTATCTAAATCCCTTGATTCCATCACTTCATTGATTTTTACCCTTATTATCATATTCCTGTTGAAAATTAAAAATATTCCTTTTATTAAGTGTAAGCACCCTTATCCTATCCACCAAGTCATGTGATAAGCCTCATATCCCCAAATTCCTTAGAAAATGGAAAACGGGTTTATTATTATTAATATAAATATTTTTATATTAAAATATTTATATTAATATTTAATCCAATATTTAATTCATGACCTCAGGTCAAATCATGGGCACGAATCTCAATTTTTAATATTGAAAATTCAAAGGGTGGATGGAGGGCGCACATACATTTCAGGGGTTGAAAGTAAACGGAGGTTAATTATTTGAAGGCGAGCCAAAATTTAACCCGTGGTTTTTGGTCAGGGAGACGTGTTCTTACGTGATGCATTTCGGGGGTAAAAGTGGTGTGGGTTAAAACCACTCCTCCCAAGCTTGAAATACTATGGAAAACATTTAATATGTGATTTTTTTTCATAAACGTGTGGCATATGATGATAGTTTTCCAGGAATGCATTTCAAAACAAATCATGGAGTTCCCAATGCCATAAAAAAAATTCTTCCTCGCGGTGAAAATGTTTTGCAGAGGTAAAATTTAAATTTTACAAAGCAAAGAGATTAATGTTTATTGCCATGGAAAATAATTAAATGGGAATATGCACGTGAAAGGAATATTTGGATAATTTTTTATCCAAAGGTTTTACAGAAGTAAAAGAAGAGGATTAAAAATATTTTACCAAAGATGGTAACCAAGACATGGTTTTCAAAACCATGGGAAACAAACTAGTAAATAGTTTTCACAGTGAAATGGTAAATATTTATTGATCAAAACAAGACATGGTTTTCAAAACCATGGGAAGAAAGTAATAAATTCTTTTTCAAAACCACGGACATGAATTAAAATATGGAAATTTAATTCTACAGGATAAAAAATATTTGGGAATTATTTGTATTCAAATATATTATTCCCAAATATTTAAGGATAATATGGATAAATGAAATTAGATTTGAAAGAGTACAAGTGAAATTTCAAAGAGAATGTGGAAGAGGAAGGGCGACAGAGGAGTTAGAATCTGAATTACTAAACGTTTTCTTGTTCATTATTGTAATCGGTTTCATACTGAAACTTTCATTTGTAATTATTGTAATCATTTTTAGAAGCTGAAACATTTCATTTCAGTTATTGTAATCAATTTCACACTGAAGTAACTCGAATTGTATAAGTATTAGAAGTTTTGAATGTATTGCGGTTGGCAGAAGTGCAAGGGCACCTATTTTTTTAGTAGTTCGGAACTCAATTGTAATTTTCTTGAGTTGAATTGAATACATATGCAGAATCTTTTGAAGTCTCTATGAAAATATTCTAATGGTGGTGATATGAGCTTTGTCTTCTCTCCTTGTATGTATTTCATTTGTTCTTTAATTTCATTTACATTGTCTTCTGTTTAAATTGGATAGTTTAAAAGCACAGAATTCATCTTGTGATGCTCTTGGTTTAAGCAATTTAAACTGTGTTAAATTCTTCATAACTAATTCAGAATTCATTTCATTAATGCTTTGATGCAGTTACTTGTTTTATTTTTCTTCTTACACTCTGCAAACTACAATTTATAACTTAGATTCATCACCTCACTTAGCCTTTATCCTCTGGAGAGTTCTATTGTTCAGTCAGTGTTTTCATTCTTTTTCATAAGTTTGACTCCATAGCCCTAAGTGTCCCTCCTCTTCCTTACCAACAAATTTATAAAACCCCCCAAAACAAAAAAACCTATCCATTGATTCACAAAGACACACTAAGTGACACAAGAGATCCCTCTCTGAGCTGAGAAGGCTAGTACCCATCTCTAAAATTGGTTTGTAGGTTACCTCTGTCATTTTTTTATCAGCTAAACAAATTTACAGAGTGTTAACATTATGGAATCATTGTCGGGGAACAAAGGTGAAATCTTCCCTAGGAGAAATGATAAAGTTCAGATCTAAGTATTTATGGTGAAAAATTTTCAGACACGGAAAGGTTGTACATCATTCACCTAGCGACTCCATTTTCAAGTATCTGGAATTCAAAATTTTCATGGCGACTCCACTGTCCAAATGGCAAAGACTCAGTAGCCTGAATATTTTGTTGGCAACTCCAATCAAACTTCAAATGTGATTTAGAGACTCCACTGGAGGACGAGATCCATTGACGAAACTATGAAAGGACATCATGGGAGAAAAAAAGTACCCAAAGTTGAGTTTTTTCTAAGACATAATATTTTTTGTTACTAAGTACATATTGTCCTTTCATAAACATGCTAAACAATTTTTTCTTTACCTGTTGCATTCAAATGATGATCATGAGAATATTGCAATTGTATATCCTCCTCCTAAATTTGTACATATATCTCCTCAGTTTATCACTAATTTTGATAAAAATCTTTCATCTGAGCCATTTGATGACCATAGCCAAGTTGATGAGCCTCACGAAACCAAGGTTGATGTCCCACCTCTTGTACTTGATCCAACACCCTCCAAGATACAGCATAGATACATTCCTTTAAAATTACCTCACATCCTTCATGATTTTCCTCCAAAGCACTATAAGCACTTACCTGTGTTTGATGAAGAACCTAATGCCATCATAGCTGAAAAACACATCCAAGATTTTGAACATTTTATAGATTTCTTTGAGATTGATCATAATTATGTTTGTATGAGGGCCTTCTCTCAATCCTTGAAAGGGGATAGCAAATATTGGTTTAAACATTTGCAACCAGAGACAATTATATCATGGGAGGAATTGAAGAATGTATTTTTGAATTTTTGGGGCAAGGAGAAATTGTTGGATCTACAACTTACAGAGTTCTATGCCTTGAAAAGGAAGAGCAATGAAACTATTTCTACATTCAGGAGAAGGTTTTCCAGTATTTATTACAATTTGCCCAAATAAATTCAACCCACTGAAGTTGTTTCCATGCTCCATTATGCAAAAAAAAATCATCCAGATTTGAATTTCCTCCTGATGGAAAGAAGACCTAAGTCCTTACAGGAGATGTTTAATGATGCTCAGGAGATTCAACACAATATCCAAGCATGTAAGCATATTTGAAATGAGGAGTTGGATGCTAAAGAACATGACAGTGAATATGAACATAAAATAGTTGATTTGAATCTTGAGCAGAGATATAATAATATCATATTTCCTCTTGAATTTTTAAATGCTAATGAGTTTTCAAAGAATTATATTCCACTTATTGAAAGAGAAGGTGCTAATGTAGCTTCTGATCCATCCCATGATAAGTATGGGGATGATTGTTTTATGTATTCATTTGTAGAAAGTCAAGAAGATGAATTTGCAAATTGGCTTGTTGATGATCCAGGTGGATATCGGTGGCCACCCACCTTTTCCAGATGGTTCAAAATAGCTTTCTAGAAATTTTGGTAATTTACTATTTTTAGCAGTTTTTCGAGTCCTAAACTTTCCGATCCGTTTTGAGGCCCTAAACGACATTTTTTTGGGTATCTTGCGGTCGAAAAATTTCATCAAGAATTTTTTGGCAATAGTTGCATTCCTCAGATAGATCTTTCCAACAGGCTATCATGCGCCTAAAATGGAGATCGTATGCAAAATTTATGACCCCGGGAAGTTGATGTACTGACTTACCCAAACGGGGCCCACATGACTTTTGGCGCTTCATCTCCTAGGGTTAGGTTTTTGGATGTTTAGGGTTTTTTACACTCCTGTTTGTTGTAAAAAGGCCTTCAAAGCCTCATTGTAATATTCTTCTTGGGAATGAGTGCATCCATCACATCTATTCTTAGAGATAAGCCACCACCAATCCAGCAAGCTTGTTTTCCACTACATTTTACAGTTTCAGCTTATTTCCTTGTTGAATAGAAAACCATATTTATAGTATCTCTGTTATTATGCATTAAGCATCTGTTAATAATCTGTAGTCATTTCATTATTCTCATAAAATCTGGATCAGTGATATCAAAGCGATTTTCTCCTTGTCATCTTAATGCATGTCCCCAAAGAGGTTACAGTACAAAGAATTGGGTCTTGAGCTTGTTTCTCTTGAGGACCAAAGCTCTCTCATGCCCAAAAGACCTCTCATGGTAGGAAAAAATAAAGATGATGGGATAGGAGATCCTTTCAAATGTTGCTTGAGGAATCCCTCACGCAACAGAGGAATGAGATGATGGATAGTTTCTCTCAAATCCTTCGACGGCTACCAACAGGTGATGCATCTTCTTCGAGCGGAGGCACTGCCCCCTTCAAGGTACAAATAAACTTTGATATTCCTATATTTGAAGGTCATATACACTCAGATGGTGTAGACAAGTGGTTGAATGTACTAGAAGGGTATTGTTTTGTCCATAACATTTCGAATAGAGAAAATATTACTTTTGCACTCCTCAAAGTCGTTCCCCATGTCAAACATTGGTGGGAAAAAATTTGTGAGAAAAAGGAAATAGAGGAACCCTCGTTATTTACAGTCATGACCACCTGGGAATCCTTTAGGGATGCCATTAAGGAAAAATACTACCCTGTTGGAAGTTATGACAACTTGTATACCAAATGGACCATACTACGGCAAGAAAGAGACCAAGCAGTGCCAGAGTTTACAAATATCTTCCATACCTTGCATACCAATCTAGGTATCAAATATTTAGAGAAACATATGGTGCTCAAGTAGTGTGGTGCTTTGCATAGATACATCCAGACCGAAATGGAATTTCTAGACATCTCGTCCTTGGGCGCGGCCTACCGATATTCCGTCAAAATCGAGCAGAAGCTCAAACAAAAGACACGACAATTTGGGCCCAGGAACCCCTCATAGAAAAAGCCAATAAAGGGCGTCCCCAACCCATAGAACAAAGGACAGAGAAAATATGGACAGTATCAAGACAACCAGTCCAAGCTGCAAGAAAATAAGGACACCGAAAAGACAAAGAAATATATCGGGAAGTGGTGCGACTTCCATAAGAGCCCTTGGCATAACACTGTTGATTGTCACTCAAAGCATTCATTGGTGGCCGAAGTGAAAGCCTATGAGTCAGATGCAGGTTCTGACTCTAAGTCAGAACTAGAAAGTGGAAGATGGATCATTGACGTAGAACCTAGTGCCACCATTTCTACCACCAAGCTCCGACCTGATGAACCAGACAAGCCAGAAGAAGGAGGGTGAATATTCCATTCACATATGTGGGTAAAAGGCACCCCACTGCACTTCATCGTTGATAGCAATAGCCAAAAGAACCTCATCTCAGTAAATATTTTCAAGCGGTTATCCCTGCCGACAACGCCGCACCCACAACCTTACACCATTGGATGGCTCTTCCAAGGAAGCGATCTCTGTGTCAGCCAACATTGCCAACTGTCATACAAAATCAAGCCCTTCAAAGATAATCTATTGTGTGATGTCTCTCCTCTCAAAATTTGTGATGTTCTTTTGGGCCAACCTTATTTATGGAAACGTCATGATGTATATGAGTCTAGGCCTCGTAGTGTTATTATTACTTTGAACAGGAAATTGTATAGGATACCCGGGGCAGTCCCACCTACTGCTATTTCCTTGATCTATGCCAAGCAATGCAGGAAGGTCTTCTCTCATATGAGGAAGTTTGTCTTATTCATGATTTTCTCTCAGAATGAGAAAAATATCACAGCCACATCCAGCGTCTCGACGGACGACCTCTCCACACAGTAGAACCAAGTAGATAAGGTCATTGAAGAATACTCAGATATATTCTCCTCACCTATCGGGGTACCTCTGCACTATCAGCTCAACCATCCCATCGATCTAACCCCTGGTGCACCACTGCCTAATGGGCCAGTATATCGCCGCTCTATTTTATAGAATGAGGAGATCAAGAGATAGATCCAAGAATTGCTCCACAAGGGGCACATACATCCCATCTCATCACCTTGCAGGAGCTCAATTGTGCTAGTATAGAAGAAATATGGAACCTGGCAACTCTGCATTGATTACCAGGCCTTGAATAAAATCGCAGTCAGAAACCGATACCTAATTCCCTGAATTGATGACTTCCTTGATATACTCACAGGGGCCAAATACTTCAGCAAGATTGATCTGAAGTTTAGCTACCACCAGGTCCCAATAGAACAAACAGATGTATGGAAGACCACCTTCATGTTAAAATAAGGCCTTTTTGAATGGTTGGTCATGCCCTTTGGTTTGACAAATTCTCCATCCACTTTCATAAGGTTGATGGATGATATCCTCTGACCATTCACCAATACTTTTGTAGTGGTGTATCTGGATGACATTCTCATTTACAACAAGTCTTGGGTAGAACACTTGCAGCATATTCAGCAGGTTCGGCACACCCTGCAGCAGCACAAGCTATACGCCAACTTGGAAAAATGCCCCTTCGGCATGGACAGGGTCCATTTCCTAGGCTACATCATTGATCAGCATGGTGTACATGTGGATCTAGTCAATATCCAAGTCATCTATGACTGTCCAACCCCAACCACACTCACTAAGGTTCGAAGCTTCTTAGGCCTTGCCAATTTCTACTACAGGTTCGTGTTGGGATTCTCCCATATTGGATGGGCCCTCAGCCAAATAACCAGGGGTGGTGGTCAGGAAATATTTGCATGGGGCCGGTCCTAACAACAAGTGTTCGATGATTAGAAGTAGCGCTTATGCTCAGCCCAAGTACTTTCACTACCATAACTACAACAACCCTTTGAGATCAGGACATATGCTTTAGACTATGTTGTGGGTGTTGTTCTCACTCAGCATGGCCACCCCGTGGCCTATCATAGTGAGACACTATCAGATGTTGTACATAAGTACCCTACTTATGAAAAAGAAATGTACTCCATTGTGAAAGCATGTTTCCAGTGGAGACATTACATTCTTGGGAAGGAGATAGTCATCCACACTGATCATAAGCCACTGCAGTTCATGCAAACACAAGGAAAATTACAGAATGGCTGCCATAAAAGTGGTCCACCTACTTACAGAAAATCCACCTCAATGTCAAGTATAAAATAGGAAGCACCAACCATGTCGTTGATTGCCTCAGTAGACCGTCAGTGGTGGAACTCACCATAGTGCTAGAATCTTATGGCCATGAGACCTATGGATGGCCCCAACTCTATGAGACAGACCTGGACATCACCACCACCTACCAAAGGTTGTGTAGAAATGCAGTTGTCGATTATTTCCATCTTCAGGATGGGTTGTTGTGTCGCCTAGGCCATATCTGTGTTCCATCAAGTGAGCGAGCAAAGCTGATCTGGGAATCCCACTACAGTCAGGTGGGAGGACACTTCGGCATCGAAAAGACAGTGGAGATGCTACAGAAACATTTATACTGGTTGAAACTTCAACAAGAGGTCAACAAGTATATCAGGTCCTGCACTGCCTGCACTATTGCCAAACTGACCACTAAGAAACAAAGTCTTTACACCCCTCTTCCTACTCCTAACAGGTCATGGGAATCCATCTCAATGGACTACATGTTGCGACTCCCATCAACCAAGTGGGGAAATGACTGTGTTTTTGTGGTTGTTGATCACTTTTCTAAGATGGCGATTATGGTTGCCTGCAAGAAGAGCATCATAGCATAAGCCATTGCCAAGATCTTATTTGAACGAGTCTGGGTACATTTTGGAATCTCAAAAACCATTGTCACAGATTGGGATAATCTATTTCTTAGCACATTTTGGTCGAGCCTCTGGTCACTGTTGGACACAAAGCTCACCAAATCCACGGCCTTCCACCCCAAGATAGATGGCCAAATCGAGGTCATAAATCGAATGATCATGCATATCATGTACATGTATAATTCCAAGAACCCTTGCACATGAGATGAGAGTCTTCCCTATGTCCATCATAGCTACAATCGACCCCTACATAGCTCAACCGACCACAACCCCTTTCAGGTGGGGTTGGGATTCCAACCATTGGGTCCCATAATGTTGCACTTCCCCTTGCGGTCACCTCAACCGAATCATCTCCTGCTCCAATTGAAGCTGATAAAGCCACCCAATTCATTGATCGGATCCAACACATCCGCCAACAGGTTCAGGATATCCTACAGAAGTCCAATGGCAAGTACAAGTAGTGCCATTATCAACATCGTGTGCCACATAAGTTTCAGGTGGGCGACAAAGTTTGGTTACACTTGTAGAAAGAACGCCTTACAAGACCACATAGGAAGTTTCCCCCACAACGTTATGGGTCATACACCATCACCAAGGTTGTGAGGGATAATGATTTTGAGCTCAACATTCCTCCTTTCCTTGGACTACACCCAATGTTCAACGTGGACCTCCTTCGGCCTTATTTCCCACCATTATTGGACACCTTAGACATAGCAGAACAACTGACACCAATAGAGCTCAAACCCGACTGCATACAACAGGAATCTAGTGATCAGATTTTGGACATAGAGATCAAGGGCACTCGACAACAAAGGATCCAGCTTTATCGAGTCATCAAAGCAGGGCAACTCCTACACCAAGGCAAGTGGCTCACCTGAGGCCAAATTCAGCAAGAATTTCCTCATCTGATGGGGGAACTCAACGTAATGGAGACCATTGCTTCCTAAGGAGGGAGAATTGATCCAGGTGGATATTGGTGTCCAACCACCTTTTCCAACTGTATCAAAATAGCTTTCTGGCAATTTTGGTAATTTACTATTTTTAGCAATTTTTTGAGTCCTGAACTTTCGGAGCCGTTTTGAGGCCCTAAACGACTTTTTTTTGGGTATCTTGTGGTTGGAAAATTTCATCGTGATATTTTCATCAACATTTGTAGTCCTCAAATAGATATTTCCAATCGGCTATCGTGCACCTAAAACGGAGATCGTATGAAAACGTTACGACCCCGAGAAGTTAATGTACTGACTTACCCAAACGGGGCCCACATGACTTTTGGTGCTTCATCTCCTAGGGTTAGGTTTTTGGATGTCTAGGGTTTTTGACACTCCTATTTATTGTAAAAAAAAATTCAGAGCCTCATTGTAATCTTCTTCTTGGGAATGAGCGCAGTCATCACATCTCTTCTCAGAGATAAACCGCCACCATTCCAACAAGCTTGTTTTCTATTGCGTTTTACAGTTTCAGCTTATTTCCTTGTTGAATAGAAAATATTTTTTACTGTATCTATGTTCTTCTGTGTTAAGCATCTATTAATAATCTGTAGTCATTTCGTTCTGCTCATAAAATATGGATCAGTTGAAGAGCAAGTTGATGTTCCAAGATTTTTCTTGTTAGATGACATTGCAGATGTTGTTGATTTGCCTATATATGATGAATATGATGATGATTATGATTTTGACTTCCTAGAACAACCAGTTGCATATTATTTATCAGAAAATGTTCCTTTTTAGTAGTGTAATGAGAGAAATCAACCTACATATCACAGTTACAAATAAGAAAGTATTGAATCAGCTAAAGGAAATTATTTACCTTTATGTTTTTCTTCATTTAAATTGTTGAAAGAAAATTTTAAGATCATCACTGAAGCAAAGGAATGTGTGTTGATGTCAAATCACATTGATTCACTGGAACAAATTTCCAAGAAATTGTAGCAATCTTCTCATGTGTTTGATGACCCTGTTACTTGTTATGTATAAGGTCTTGTCAGTTCAAAATTGTAGCCATTGGTCGAAAATGAATCTGAAAATGAGTATGCTCAGCAATCCAAAGAAATTGAAAAATGTGCATATGACAGCAGTGAAGAAAATGAAGAAGGTTTTGAATCAGGTGAAAGAACCTTTCCATTGTGTTTTGCTTCTTTCAAATTGCTGAAGAAAAATATTTATAATGTTTCAAATCAGAAATTTTCCAAGCATGATGTTGAATATGAAGAAAGCAGTGGACTTGCAAATGAAAACTATCTTCCATTATGTTTTTATTCCTTTGAATTGTTGAAAGTAAATCATGAGATAACAGAGGAAGCAGGGAATTTTGACTACATTCACGGTGACACTATTTTACATGAGAAAATTGTTATTAGTGAGGAAGACCAACAAACTTCTCATGCATTTAATGATCGTTTTGCTGGTTACATGGAATGTTATATCAGTTCATATTTGCAGCATGTGCTCAACTACCAGCTTGGAAATAAATATGACAGTCAATCAACATCAGTGTTAGATATGAATTTCTTTCCACCAGGGGTTTCATTTCAGCCATCATTTTCTTTTGATTCAGAAGATTATCATTTTCAGCAGTCTCGACAGATTTTTCAGCCTCTTGGTGGCAATCAACAGGTTAAATCACATGAATTTATGATGACTTGTATACCAAATGGACCACATTGCGGCAAGAAAGAGACCAAACAGTCCAGATTTCACAAATATATTCCATACCTTGCATACCAAGCTAGGTATCAAATATTTAGAGTGGGATATGGTGCTCAAGTATCATGGTGCTCTGCATAGATACATCTAGAAAGAAATGGAATTTCTTGACATCTCGTCCTTGGGTGCGGCCTATCGATATGTCGTCAAAATTGAGCAGAAGCTCAAACAAAAGACACGACAATTTGGGCCCGGGAACCCCTCACAGAAAAATCCAGGAAAGGGCATCCCCAACCCATAGAACAAAGGATAGAGAAAATATGGACAGTATCAAAACAATGATTCCAAGATGCAAGAAAATAAGGACATCGGAAGACAAATAAATATACCGGGAAGTGGTGCAACTTCCATAAGATCCCTTAGCATAACATTGTTGACTGTCGCTCAAAGAAGTTGTTGGTGGCCGAAGTGAAAGCCTATGAATCAAATGCAGGTTCTGACTCTGAGTTAGAAATAGAAAGAGGAATATGGATCATTGACGCAGAACCCAGTGGCACCGTTGCTACCACCAAGCTCCAGCCTAATGAACCAGACGAGCCAGAAGAAGGAGAGTGCATATTCCATTCACACATGTGGGTAAAAGGCACCCCATTGCACTTCATCGTTGATATCGGTAGCCAAAAAAACCTCATCTCAGTAGATATTTTCAAGTAGCTAGCCCTGCCGACAATGCCACACCCACAACCTTACACCATTGGATGGCTCTGCCAAGGAAGCGATCTTCGCGTCAGCCAACATTGCCAACTGTCATATGGCATCAAACCCTTCAAAGATGAGGTATTGTGTGATGTTTCTCCTCTCGAAGTTTTTGATGTTCTTTTGGGCCAACCTTATTTATGGAAATGTCATGATGTATATGAATCTAGGCCTCGTAGTGTTATTATTACTTTGAACAAGAAATTGTACAGGATACCCGAGGCATTCCCACCTAGTGTTATTTCCTTGATCTCTGTCAAGCAATGCAGGAATGTCTTTTCTCAGACGTGGAAGTTTTTCTTCTTCGTGATTTTCTCTCAGAATGAGAGAAATATCACAGCCACATCCAGGGTCTCGTCGGTCGACCTCTCCACACAGCAAAACCAAGTAGATAAGGTCGTCAAAGAATACTCGTATATATTCTCCCCACCTACTGGGGTACCTCTTCACTATCAGGTCAACCATCCCATCGATCTGACCCTCGGTGCACTGCTGCCCAATGGGCCAGTATATCGTCGCTCTATTTTATAGAATGAGGATATCAAGCGATAGATCCAAGAACTTCTTCACAATGGGCACATCCATCCCATCTCATCACCTTGTGGGAGCGCAATCGTGCTGGTACAAAAGAAAGATGGAACATGGCGACTCTGCATTGATTATCGAGCCCTGAATAAAATCACAGTAAAAAATCGGTACCTAATTCCCTGAATCGATGACCTCCTTGATCAACTCACGGGGCCCAAATACTTCAGCAAGATTCATCTCAAGTCTGGCTACCACCAGGTCCGAATAGAACAGACAAATGTATGGAAGACCGCCTTCAAGTTAAAATAAGGCCTTTTTGAATGGTTGGTCATGCCCTTTGGTTTGAAAAATGCTCCATCCACTTTCATGAGGTTGATGGATGATATCCTATGACCATTCACCAGTACTTTTGTAGTGGTGTATCTAGATGACATTCTCATTTAAATAAAGTCTTGGGCAGAACACTTGCAACATATTCAGCAGGTTCTGCACACCCTGCGGCAGCACAAGCTATACGCCAACTTGGGAAAATTCTCCTTCAGCATGGATAGAGTCCATTACCTAGGCTACATCATTGATCAACATGTTGTACATGTGGATCTAACCAAGATCCAAGTCATCTATGATTGGCCAGCCCCAACCACACTCACTGAGGTTTGGAGCTTCTTAGGCCTTGCCAATTTCTACCGCAGGTTTGTGTTGGGATTCTCCCATATTGCATGGGCCCTCATCCAAATAACTAGGGGTGGTGGTCAGGAAAAGTTTGCGTGGGGCCAGTCCCAACAATAAGCATTTGATTATTTGAAGCAGCGCTTGTGCTCATCCCTAGTAATTTCACTACCAGACCTGCAGCAGCCCTTTGAGATCGAGACAGATTCTTCAGACTATGTTGTGGGTGTTGTTCTCACTCAGCACGACTACCCCATGGCCTATCATAGTGATACACTATCATATGTTGTGCGTAAGTACCCTACTTACGAAAAATAAATGTACTCCATGGTGGAAGCTTGTCGTCAGTGGAGACATTACATACTTGGGAAGGAGATAGTCATCCACACTGAACATAAGCCATTGGAGTTCATGCAAACATAAGGCAAATTACATAATGGTATCCATAAAAAGTGTTCCACCTACTTACAGCAATTCCACCTCAATGTCAAGTATAAAATAGGAAGCACCAACCACGTCATTAATTGCCTCAGTAGACCGTCAGTCATGGAACTCACCACAGTGCTAGAATCTTATGGCCATGAGACCTTCGAATGGCCCCAACTCTATGAGATAGACCTGGACTTCGCCACCACCTACCAAAGGTTGGGTAAAAATGCAATTGTCGATAATTTCCATATTTAGGATGGGTTGTTGTGTCGCCTGGGCCATATCTGTGTTCCATCAAGCAAGCGAGCAAAGATGATATGGGAATCCCACTACAGTTGAGTGGGAGGACACTTCGGCATCAAAAAGATAGTGGAGATTCTACAGAAACATTTATATTGGATGAAACTTCGACAAGAGGTCATCAAGTATATTAGGTCCTGCACTGCATGTGCTATTACCAAACCGACCACTAAGAAACAAGGACTGTACACCCCTCTTCCTACTCCTAACAAGTCATGGGAATCCATCTCAATGGACTACATTTTGGGGCTCCCATCCACCAAGCGGAGAAATGACTGTGTTTTTGTGGTTGTTTATCACTTTTCTAAGATGGTTATTCTGGTTGCCTGCAAGAAGAGCATCACAGCATAAGCCACTACCAAGCTCTTCTTTGAATGAGTTTGGGAACATTTTGGAATCTCACAAACCATTGTCTTTGATCGGGACAATCGATTTCTCATCACATTCTGGTCTAGCCTCTGGTCACTATTGGACACCAAGCTCACCAAATCTATAGCCTTCCACTCCCACAGATATGGCCAAACCGAGGTCGTAAATTGAATGATCGTGCATATCCTGTACATGTATAATTCCAGGCACCCTCGCACATGGGATGAGGGTCTTCCCTATGTCCATCATATCTACAATCGACCTCTACATAGCTCAACCAACCACAACCCCTTTCAGGTTGGGTTGGGATTCCAACCATTGGGTCCCATAGATGTTGCACTTCCCCTTGTGGTCACCTCAGCCGAATCATCTTCTGCTCCAACTGAAGCTGACAAAGCCACCCAATTCATTGATCATATCCAACACATCCTCCAACAGCTTCAGGATATCCTACAAAATTCCAATGGCAAGTACAAGTAGTGCCATGATCAACATCGGGTGCCACATAAGTTTCAGGTGGGTGACAAAGTTTGGTTTCACTTGTAGAAATAACGCCTTACAGGACCCCATCAGAATCTTTGCCCACTCCATTATGGGTCATACACCATCACCAAGGCTATGGGGGATAATTATTTTGACCTCAACATTCCTCTTTTCCTTGTACTACACCCAATGTTCAACGTGGGCCTCCTTCGGCCTTATTTACCACCATTATTGGACACCTCATACATAGTAGAAAAACTGACACTGTAGTGTCCCAAAGGCCGAGCCCCATTGTAAACCATGTTTTGAAGGAATTGTAATTATGTTTTATAGGCTGGTGAGCCAAGTTTTTATAAGCTAGAGGCTTATGTGTTGTCAGGCCAGGGAGCCTGTTGTTGTATATGTAATCACACAGAACAATTAATAAAACATAAACACCACCATGTACAGACCGACCACGATGAATGAGTGAAGGGGGACTAAGAATCCATAAGGTGGGCAAGGAATTAGGGGCTGGAAGGTGGAAAAAGGGGCTAAGTGTTGAGCCTAGGGGCTAAGCCTAGGGGTCTTAAGCCTGGGAATAATATTTTAATATTATCCCAAAAGATATGTGCATTATATGTTTTTAGCCTAAGTCCTTTTGGAAGGACATGTGATTCCCAAATGGTGGGAGGAACACATGCTTAAGGAGGCATGCAATTGCATGGGGGACAAGTGTCAACACTGGCGCATGCAATGAAAAGATGAGACGAACCGTGCTGGGGGGGTGGCTCCTCCATTCTACCCAACCGTCGGAACAGGGAACCCGTCCGACCTCTGCAAGAGATACCCTCGTGCACTCTGAACCAAAAGTCCGGTGTTTATATTTGCTTCTGGAATGCTGGACACCCTTCCGGTTGTGAACCGTTAAGTTTGAGTCTACCCCTGCATGGACAACTCGTCACGCATCCTTGAGAATACAGAATGTGAGTCTATTCTATGCTGGCGGATTGGGAAATAGAAGTGACCAGCCATTGTTGAACCTGTTGGGAAGCCCGTGTCTGTTTTCCCGTGAGTTGTTATGAACACACAGTGCTAGACTGCGTGGGGTCTTGTTGGCCAGTAGTGCAATGCTCTCTCTAGGTGAGAGAGGTGATTGAGGTTGGAAGAACAGGTTGTTGGCCTGTGAGCGATTCTCTCCAGGTGAGAGAGTGCGCGAAGGAAGGAGAGGACTCCTGGAAGGAACCCTGTAG
>SNQJ01S0177253.1:0-10974 GCA_010110895.2 Picea sitchensis | reverse complement strand
GCCTTACTATCTTGAGCACCCGACAGTCATTTGGCCAAGGGAGGAGGAAGTTCAAAGCACAAACATAGTTAGGGGGAGGGAACTAAAAATTTACTAAATCTTTAAGAAACTCCTTAATCATTTAGTTGCATAGACCACCTTTGATGTGTTGGGGGAATTAGATGTATTGATAGGAACACACATTGGTGATAATCTCATTGCTTTATTTATCTTTATTGCAACTTCATGATTTATATTTTTATGTCTATGTGAGCAACTAAATTAAACATTGAATATCTTCTTTTGTTTGTTGTGGTGTGAATCAAAAAGGTGTTGAGTATCCCACTTGGGGTAGCATCACCTTCTTTGATTCTTGAGTGCTTTTATGGTTGCCAATGGAGGCGGTCCAATAGAGTAAGTGCTATTGGGGCATGCTTGGCTAATGTGTTGATATCACTTACATCTTGTTGTATCTTGTTGTATCTTTGTACTTTTGTATGTTGTGTAAACTTTGTAACACTTGTAATTCTTTGGTGTAATTGTAATTTTTGGTTTGGGATAGTTTAACTCGATTTACTTGTAATACTTTTGTAATAAACCCCCCTCAAACTTAGTTGACCCCATTTTCCCAACCTTAGGCACTAGTCTTAGTTGACTTAGGGAAAGGGTTGATTCACATCTAGATTAGACTTGCACTTTGCACTTGCTGCCTTTGCATCATAGGCTAGTTTTCCCCTTTAGCCTTTAACAAATTAAAACTAACTCCTAGAACCTTAAACACTAAAATCAATCTAGTAACTAGGGACTACCCCCCTTGGCTTCCCTAGGAGTAAGCCTAGAAGGAAGAGGTTCCAGTCAAGGTGACAGTGTGGACTGAGAACCTAGGCATTTGTGTCTCCGAGGACACACTAAGTGAGTTGGACTTAGCTCACGTTAGCAAGTGTGTATTAGGACGGCAACAGACACTAGACATTGGATTTTCCATGCCAGGATCTGATTGCCAACACATACTCCGGCTTTGGAGTCAGTCTTCTGAGTGAAAAAACTTAGAAATTATTTAATCCCTCACAAAGGCAAGCAGAAAAAATAATTAACAAGTAAAAAAAACACTTCAGAGTACCTGCTCACTCCTAGGTCTTAGGTGGCCAATAGCCTTTTACAATATTTCATACTTAGGACATTTATTACAATGGTGGAAATGCGGAAAAAAATGGTCTTTCACAAGACCGGCTGAACTCTAAACTTTGTCATATGAGCACTGATTGCTCATTCTTTGGCGGCTCTTTAGGAAATCCATCTTGTGTAAACTGGTGGATAACAATGCCCATTAGTTGTCCTACAACTAATATGCCACCCTAATCCAAGTTGGCTGGAAGGATGGAAGGAGCTCCTAGATGAGGAAGGGTAACCTATCGTGATCACCCTCCATTAGAAGTTCATCCTCGCCAAATCCATGATTCAAGAATGGTCCAAGGTTGTGTTCCAAAATGTTGAAAGCTCCCTCCTCACAGCGGAAGGGTAAATTATAGCCCTGTTATCCCCATTTTGTGGATAACTAAGGAGATTATGTCTCGAGGCCCTCAGGTTGCAGATATGGAGTGTCGAGAGACTACATGACCAACAATACCCTTTGCACAGATGGAAAACCCACTCACCACCACAGATGGTCACAGTTTTGCAGATGACATCCACCACATTAGTTGGCTTCCGGAAGGCAGTGGGCCTTGCTCCATGAGGTACAAGTCAGTATTATGGTGAACATGATTTCAATATTCAAGCCATTTGATTATGTTGTATCTTAGATTGCTCTAGATTTCATGATATATGCTTGGAAATTATGCCTATTGCCCTGCTTCACCTTGGTGGTTGACATTGTGCCCTAGTAAGTGGTCTTCCTTGGGAATGGGTTTGCTACTAGGAACTCCCTTAATGAGTCATCGTACCGTTCTCGACCATACTTACCACTTTCCATCATTATTCCCCTCCATTTCCTCATCTCTTGGGATTTTAGGGTGTATTGACCCAAGAAGGGGTTATTCCTCATTCTATGGGAAGAAGGGGCTGAAGGCCCAGAGGGGTTGATGTTGGGTAAAAGATAAAAGCCTTGTATAAACCTTCTAGATGCTTCGCCCAGGGATCACCCAAGAAAGCAATGAAACACTTATCTTTGAGTAAAGGGGATCCACAATATAATAAAGAATGCTTAAAAGGTTAGTTGAAAAATAGGAGGTCTCATCACGAGTCGACCTATCATGTCTATGAATATCTAGTGGTATGACATTACCATCATCTGGTCACCAAACTAGGGTAATGGCTCTCAGTTGCATGGCTGAGAGAAAGGGGGTCTCATCACGAGCCAACCTTCTCGTTTCCACTAGGTGTTTGTGGGTGACATTGCCATCATCTGGTCACCACGCCAGGGCAGTGACCTTCAATCTCTCCTTATGCTATATTGAAAGAAAATACAAAGAAAAAAAGATAAAAGGTAATTGATGGGCTTGGAAAAAGTTCATTGTGGACGAAGGTACCACAAACCCTCTACAAAGGCACCCATGAAAGAGACACTACGACCCCTTCTATGTCACGAGCCCTATGCGCATTGAGTCTTGACCCCAACCACTTCATCCACTTTAGATGGATTAGATAGGGATCTCTTGGAAGCTCTCCTTGACCTAGGGCAAGATCTACCCAACAGGACACCTCGTCAACCCTCCCATACGCAAGCTTGACAAGTCGCATAGTGTCTTTGAGCAATTAATTGTTTGATATAGTGATCTTTGATGCACATGCTTAGATGGCTTATTTATTGATTGGATTCACTTATCATGATGTTATGTCTTGAGATCCTTGGAGGGCGTGCTCATTTGTCTTTGCAGGACCTAGTTGGTGGACAATTTTGGGAGAACAAGCCTAGCTTGGGCTTCCATGGGGCTACAATCCCATAGGTTGGATGCTAGGGGCCCGCATGTTGGATGAGAGAAATCAGACTTGGAAGGTCTTGATGATGACATGGATGACATAGCCCAATCCTCACTTGCCAAACGATTTGCCCAGGAGGGGCAAAACGTCCTATTTTTGAGCTTGACGTCATGCTTGGGGGGCTAGGGCATGGTGGTGAGGTGCCACTCATTTGACACATGGATGTTTTGAGGAGAAGAGGGTCTTCACCATGATGAGAGTGCTTAGATGCTTGGCATGTGGCCTTTGGAGGCCTACCCATGCTTCTCCAACACCAACGACTTTCTCAAAGTGGCAAAAAGTCTCCTAAAGGGGAGACATCCTTCTAAAATTAGGGTTTTCTTATGTGCAAAAGTGAATTTTAAATGAATTAATTTGTAAAAGGGGAAAAAATTAGGGTTGTTGACCCCTAATTTTGTGTTTTACCCCTATATTTGTGGATAAGTCACCTTGGTGACATTTGTATAAATAAGAGATCATAAGATCTCATTTTAACATAACTCTCCCTCATTGTGATAGGACTTGGTCTGAAATTTTCGCTATACTTGGCTCTTTTAGTCTCTTGTGCACTTGTTTATGGCTATGATTGATGAATGGTTGATGGAGAATTCTAGCGCTAGCCTTGGATGATGTTTTCTAGCTCTTATGGTGGATTATCTTGGCATTTCTCTTGATCTTGGTATGGTCTTTTACTATTATGCTATCATTTTTTCAAGTCAAGTATTATTATGCTAGGAGCTAGGTGGGAAGTATAAGGGCATACACCCCCACCATAGTCTTCATCATTTGATGCTTCATCTCATTGATTATACAAGGGTTTGCCAAGAGAAGTATAAGGGCATACACCTTCTTAGCTTAAACACTAGCTAGAGAAACTTGCCTTGGGAAGTAAAAGGGCTTACACCCCCAAGGAGGTAGCTTCTTTGGCTCTTTGTTTATTTGACTCCATTAACCCAATAGTAAAGGCACTAGTCATATACTTTTTTGCATTGGAGATATAAAATCATTGTCTTGGGAAACACAATTTTTGATCTTTTGAAAAGTTTCTTTCTTGAAGTTGGTTTGCCTCATTGAGAGGAGTCTTCCCCTACTAGGGCGTCCCCTCTCTCCCTTTACTTTTCTTGCTGTTACAAACCCTAACCTACAGCCACTAGGGCTGATCTAACCTAGATAAACTACTAGCCATAACTCCTAAACTAACCCTAGACTAGCTCCTAAATTTTGCTCACTTACTCTACTAACTAGGGTGCACTTTTTGAGCTAGTTCTTGGCACTTTTCCATGGTCGATTTTGCTACTTCATGCCATTGAATGCTACAACCATAAGGCTGCAATTTTCTGCAGAAAATACATGTTTACAACAACCATCTTCTCTTGCTTCTTAAGTGCCATTTTTGGGCCTATATTCATTGCTAATCTTGATGCCGATTTACTTAACTAGTTTAGATCTTTGTATGCTGATTTAGATGTTTTATTTGCTAATATAAACTGTCATATACTACTGCAAATTAAGGACAACAAGCTTAACTTTCTGATCCAACTAACACATATCATTGCAAAGTGTCTTTTCTTGTGTCTCAGGTAGGTACAATCATTCGGAGAAGTATTATACCTGTGGGGCAACAGTCACTTGACTTACAAGGCATCTCTTCCCACCTTTCATTCCACTTAGACTTGACCTCTAGGGGCTTCACTTCCATTTCCCTCCATCTCCATCTCAATCCCCCTAGGGTCACCGAGATCGCCTCCCTAGAGTGACCTAGTCACCCTTGAACTGCAAGACCTACATCGAGGTGACATTGGGTGTAGGATTCCCAAGTTGTAGCACTTGCTTTGTGGTTGGGTCGGGCTTTTCCCAACTTACAACTTGCGCTATAACAAGCCCTACAGGCCTTGGTGGTAGCTACAGGCTATAGTGAGGACACTTTCCAGGAACTAGACACTTTGGAGAAAGAGAAGGCCCAACTCCTAGCATGATTGAGGTTGAAAGTAAGATTACCAATCAACCTATTGTAATTTTTATTGATTCTGGAGCAAGTCATAGTTACATTGCCCCTGATTTGGTTGAAAGATTTCATTTGAAAAGAAGTAAGCATGATAAATCATGGTTGGTTCAATTGGCTACTAGAACTAAAAGGAAAATAATGAAATTGTCAAAGGTTGCCCATTAGATATGAATGGTGTCAGCATTGTTGTAGACCTAAACATAATACCACTTTGTTCATATGTTGTTCTTATTATAATGGAGTGGTTGGATGCACACCATGCTGTCCTAAACGATCATAATAATACTTTCACTTGTCTTGATGAAGAAGGAAAGTAGAGGACAGTGAAAGGCATTCTCATGCCGATTTCTATAAGGGATATTTCATCCTTATAGTTGAAGAGATGCTTCAGGAAAGGGTGTTAGTTGTATGCGGCTTATGTGGAGGAGAAAGGAAAGTGTATAAGCCCAAATCTTGAGTACTTTCCATTGTTGCAAGAGTATGCAAATGTATTTGGGGAGATACCAGGTTTACCACCAAAAAGAGTTGTTGATTTCTCTATTAATTTGATGCTTGAAGCTGCTCCGGTATCTAAGACTTCATACAAAATGAGTACACTTGAATTGAAGGAGTTGAAAATGCAATTAGGAGAATTGTTGAAGAAGGGGTATATATGCTCAAGTGTCTCTCCTTGGGGAGCACCGATACTCTTTGTAAAGAAGAAAGATGAGACTTTGCGGTTGTGCATTGATTTTAGACAGTTGAACAAGGTCATTGTGAGAAATAAATATCCTTTACCAAGAATTGATGATCTATTTGATCAACAAAAAGGAGAAAATATCTTTTCGAAGATAGATATGAGGTCGAGCTACCATCAGATAAGGATTAAGGATGAAGACATCAGCAAGACAACTTTTAGAACCAAGTATGGGCACTATGAATTTGTAGTGGTGCCATTTGGACTAACAAATGCATCGACTACCTTCATGTGCTTAATGAATGGAATATTTAGAAATTACTTGGATAAGTTTGTCATTGTATTCGTAGATGGCATTCTTATTTATTCAAAGTCAAAGGAGGAGCATGAAGAGCACTTGAGGTTAGTACAAGAAGTACTAAGAGAGCATCAATTGTATGTGAAGTTAAGCAAGTGTTCCTTTTATCAGAAGCAGATTCATTACTTGGGACACATCATCTTTGAGGAAGGAATAGTAGTAGATCCAGAGAAGATTGAAGCCATTAGGGGATGGCCTACACCTAAGAACGTAGTCAAGGTAAGGTCATTCATGGGGTTTGTTGGATTCTACAGAAGATTCATAGAAGGATATTCCAAGATTGCTCATCCATTACATCTTTATAAAAGAAGTGAATTAAATTTGAGTGGACACCAAAGTGTGAAGAAAGCTTCCATCTATTGAAGGAATTGCTTACTAGTGCACTCATTCTTAAGATTGCTCACCCAAATGAAGATTTTGTGGTATGTATAGATGCTTGCAAAGAAGGACTTGGTGGAATCCTTACTCAGAATGGGCATGTGATCTATTATGAATTGAGGAAGCTTAAGGAGTATAAAAAGAACCATGTCACACTTGATTTAGAACTCGTTACAATAGTTCATGTGCTAAAGATGTGGAGACATTACTTGATGGGGAGAAAGACCGAGTTAAGAACAGACCGCAATGGTCTGAAATATTTATTTGAACAAATATACTTTCAATGCTAGGCAAACAAGATGGTTGGAATTTCTCAGCCAATATGATTTTGATATTATGCATATTAGAGGGAAGGAGAACAAGGTTGTTGATGCACTTAGCATAAGATTACATGCAATATATCCTATAACCATTAGTATGTGCAAATCTCATTTGAGGAACATAATTCTTGAGGTTGTTACCTCCGATGAGCATTATCTTCAGATCAAGGAAGGCTTACAACAAGGGAGTGCACAATAAAAGTATGCATATAAATAGAGTGTGTTGACCGCCTCTTCAACTAGGGGGTCAACTCCATGTACCATAAAGATATGCATCAACATATGCAAACATGTCAAAGACTTTTTGGTTCTACAGGGCAATTTTTGCTCCAGCACACAGTTTTGTAAGCGGGATTTCCGCACCCCTGCGCGGGTTTATAATGTAATAGGTCTACATGGATCATGTTAGGTCATTTTCCTTAGGGTTTCTTCATTAGGAGAGTTCCTTTCACTGAGTGTTTTTTATCCTCGGGAGGTTAATGTGGCCTAACCAGCCGGGTTAATCTCCCTTGAGTTTTTCAATCCCACCCATAAATCCTCCAAAGTGGTGAAAGGCATTCTAATGAAGTCATTCCTAGGTATATAGTGTTTAGGAATGTTGTAAATGACCATGTAAGACAACACACGAAATTTCGCGGAATTCCGTCAAGTATAGTCAGGTTTTTTTTAAGGTTCAAAATTAATTAATTATGGGTAATTAATGTAAAACTTTGGTCCCGAGATCTTTGATAGGGTTATTTGTACTCAAAAGAAAGATAAAGAGACCCCCTACACCCATGGACCAAGTTTCAACTCAGTCGGACACGTTTTGCTAGGTTTTTTGTCCACTTAGGAGTTTTTTTCGAAGAACAACAATTTTAATTGCCAAACCCAGAACATGGGAAAACGTAAATTTTGTAATATTTAGCCAAATAAGGTGAACTAAAAGTGTGATTTTAATGAGGGAGACTACCCTAACCCATCCTAACCCTTTACCTACCCTTAAACCCCCTTTTGATTTATTTATTCACCTTTTAATTAATTTCCTCTTAAAAGCCTACGTCCCCCCTTATGTGGAATACATCCCCTTTTCCATTTAAATGTGGAAACACCCTCAATTTGATTCGTGGCCCCCTCTTTCATTGTGTACACCCCTCTTCATCCATTCACGTCCAAATTAGGAGTGTGCTCTACACACTCCTCCTCACCCTCACGTATTCCTCACGCTGCCTCTTTTAAAATCACGCTTTCTCACACATAAGGTTGGAAACTCACCTTCAAATGATGCGTGGGCCTCTCCTTCACCCAATACGCCTTCCCTATGCGTCCACCTCACCCTTGGGAGTGTGTCTACCACTCTCTTCCACTCTCCTTCCCTAAACTTCACGTTTTCCCCTTTAACTTGTGTTTTCCTCTTTGAAATAAAATGGAAACGTTTTGTTGGAAGAGAAGGTCGCCTTTTTTTTAAAGCAAGACATTACTTTCTTATCATCCAATCCTCACGCTTCGTTTGAAGACTTGTGCTTTCCTTTTGAGAAAAGTGGAAACATCAAACATTTGAATTGGAATTTTCTTTGGAGGAAAGCGTAGGTTCCTTCCTTGGCCAATACACATCTCTCAAATGGTCACTTCACCCAGCCACTCACCTTACTTGCCTTTTCCCCTCACCCTAAAAGCTTAGTCTTTCATTGGCTCGTTTTTGTCTTTGAGTTGTCTTGTCCCGTGGATGTTTGACACTTGTCAAAGATCCAAGAGTGGTCTCTTGGTCTCCCAAGGCTATTTAAGAGACCTCTCACTCCCTCACTTCTGATCATTCTTCACAGTATTGTTATGCTACCGAATTCTCCCCATCCCTCTCTCTCTCTCTCATTTCTTTCACATTGCTTCATTGGTTTTGTCTCTTGAAGAGCTTGTAGCAGCATTGTTGCTACTACCTCTTCCCATTTAATAATACAAAAATGGTTTGGAGGAACTGTGGCGTTCAATATTAGTCTGGATGTGCCACTTATTGTGAGGTGATATCATTCTGAATATTTATGTGTTTTGGTCAATAGTTGCTCAAGTAAATTAGTTTACTAGGTTAGTTGAGACAATAGTGTAGTTGCCCATCTATATATTTTGTGCATGCTTATATAATATAAACTATGTTGTATTGTCTATGCATGCAAGATATTATCTGTTGTTTCATCTCACTTTTGGTTTAAGTTTTGCAGATCACCTCTATGAAGTTGTTGGGATAGCTTCAAGGATGAATCTACCCTCATCTTTGCCTACACTTCACTAGCATTTTCTGTCCTTCTTCCTCATTCTTTCACGCTCAGTTTTGGGTATATAACATGCTTAGATTGGTCGATTTAATCATATAAAATTCTGGTTTACATATGTACAAAATTTCTGCCCAAAAACATAAATTTCATAACGTTTTTTGAGTGTGTTGCAGCTCAAATCAGCAAGCAATAGCTTGCTGATTTTTGCAGATTCTCGCCATGACAAGAGGGCATGTTGCCCAATTCCATGCACAACGCACCCTCAAACAACTCCTCTCATTGTGGTAAAAGTTTCTCTTCTTCTTCTCTATTCTAAATCGTTGTAAAAGCAATCTCAAAAGAGTTGTACCCAAGTGGCTTGCATTCTTTATCTTTTAGTCTTTACTTTGCATGCTTTAGTTAGATTTCGTTTCTGTTTTTCATACCTTAACTTAGCTAGTTTAATCGTTGTGATTTCTACATGCATGCTTAACTTAAAATAATCTAGAGTAGATCTCATAACATATGCTAGCATAGAGCCCATGGAGGCATTGTGGATCTTTTGCTTTCATCTTCTTTTATTTTGCATGCAAGTCATTTACCTTTCAGTATTTAATTCTTATACATGCATGCAAAAACCGGTAATCGTAAAGGGCTCAAGTAATCATCTTTTACAATTCCGCAAGTTAGTTTCAGTTCTTATATCTTACATGTGCAATCTAATAAACTAAGAACTCAATCATTAATTCCAGTTTGGGTCCCCAAGGCCTTTTCCGGAAATTAAAATTTAACTTGCAATCCATTTGTTTAAAGGCCTCGGCCTTCACCATCTTCAGTTTCAATTTCACAAGCATCTTCATTCTTAATATTTACATGCAGTAAATCAACCACTTAAGAACTTGCAGTTTCATGGTTTAAGAGTTCACACTCATTTTCAGTACTTTGGCAACATTTTTGAGCAAGCTACAAGCACTCAAGCACACATTGCATTACTTAGCTCATAGGTCTAAAATTAATTAATTAGACTTAATAGGACACCATAACTCACCATCTTCGCCATTTAAAACGAGGTCGGAGGAAGGCAACAAAAGGTGCTAGGTCAGGGATAGTCTCACGGCGCGCGACGTCCTTTCCGGGAGTATTCTGATCTTAGGGCTGACCTGTGAAGCTAGGGTAGGCCTCGTTGCCTCGCTTCTTGAGCATCCAACAATCACACGGTAACTGGGGGAGGAGAGTTTTTGGGTTGACACTTAGATAGGGCTAAAATTAATCTCACACTAATCATTTGACTTAATTCTTAGTCTACAATGTCTACAATACAATTTTACACTTGCAAGCTCTCATTGTCTTTCAATTTACATGCAAGTTATCTTTTATGTGTTGTAGAATAATCGCCTAAGTGGTTACATCTTTTCATCTATCTTGTATCCCTGTATCTATGGTGTGATCCTTCAAGAAGTGCGCATCCACCTGGAGGCATTCTCTTGACTGGGTCTTGAGTGCTTTGCGTCTTTGGCCATTGATAAGCAGTCCAACGGAATTCCATCTATTGTGAGCATGCTTGGCTTGATGTGTTGATTATCTCTCGTCTTTGAACATCTTCTTTTCCTGCACATTTCAAGCACGTGTTAATATCTTGTATCTATTGTATTTAGCTTAGTCTTAATCTGTATATCTTAGGCTTTCTTTCTGTATCTTGTATCTAAGCTAGTTTAGCTTGTATATCTGACATATTCTTTTGTATCTAGTTGTATCTATCTTGTTGTAATACTTTTAACTTGTAATTATCTTGAAATCAACATCCCCTTAACTTAGTTGACCCCTTGCCCAATCTTAGGCACTAGTCTTAGTTGCCCTAGGAAAAGGTTTGACTCTCATACTTAGATAGATGCATCTTGCACTTGCTGTTTAACATCATAGGCTAGTTTCCCCCTGACCACCGAACCAATTAAAACCAACTCCTAAAACATTAAACTCTTAATCTCATCTAGTAACTAGGGTCTACCCCCCTTGGCTTCCCTAGGAGTTAGCCTAGACGGAAGAGGTTCAAGTTAAAGTGACAGCGTGGACTTTGA
>SNQJ01S0177252.1:2425-22266 GCA_010110895.2 Picea sitchensis | reverse complement strand
TTAAACAATTTTAAGTATATTAAACCATTTTTAATCTTTCATCAAGTGACCATCAATATTATACATCATATGAACAACATAAATAATGAGAATCAATCACACATAAGATAGACACAGAGACAGATTTTCACAAGGAACCCCATAAAGGGAGAAAACCTCTTCTTCTTCGAAATTATAGGCAGACTTTTAAGTTCTGTACATCATCTATGTTTGAGCACCAACTCAAAGTGAGGCTACTACCTCTGTTTGACATGCTCCAACTTATTGAGAGCACCAACTCTCTGGTTTCTCTAGCACCGACTAGAAGGAAGCACCAACTCCCTGAGTGTTCCAGTACCGACTAAATGGAAGCACCTACTTCCACTTATACAAGCACCAACTTGCATACAGAAAACTTTGTGTTTTCACAAGCACCACCATGTTTTATAGCCACAACTAGATGGAAGCTACAATTCCCAATATTCAAGCACCAACTCGAATATCAGAGGACCACAGTCCTCCCTGGCACCACCCTACCTCCCTGATTATAAGTAAAATGATTGAATAACCAACAACGTAGGTGTTTCAATTCTTACCACTTCTCTTCTATCCTGCAATTCTTCTATGCTTCTATCTGTTCTGCAATTCTGCTCTTGCTTCTGTCTATTCAGCGTCTGTTACTCATCTTTGATTTTTATCTCACACTGCGGATACTATCGGTCTCACACTGCGCATACTGTAATTTTCCCTTTCTTACAGTTCAACTCATTTTTCATTCAGAACAACCAACAATTCACAGTCACTCTTTCTTTCTTTTATGCACTACACACAACTTCGGTTACACCTCGAATACCTAAGCCAAAAGTGCTTCAGCCACTCAATCGCCCATCGTCCAAGAACCGTGATTTGGTTCTACTAACTGAATCATAACTGAACAGTTAATAGTAAAGATCAATAGTATCCCTTCGATCAGATGCTCAAATAACCATCACTATTGGATTAAATCCGCAGGGTCTTGCGTTCATCCCATATGCCCACTGGTTGTGACCATGGGACTAATCAAGATGCATTTCGCATTTTGCATTTTGGCAATCCTGTTTCAAAGGGTCTCGACGCTCCAAGTTGCGATCCCCGAAATGGAGCTTAGCTCCGCTAGCTCCTCCCTCTCACATGACCACCGACAGTGACCAAAGGCTACACCAAAAGGTGTTTCGCATTTCGCGACCTTATGAACTTCATCGAGCCTGATCAACGATTGAGATCTCCAATGATCCGACGGTCCAGATCTCATCGTGATCTCGTGTTTCTAGATTCCTGTGATGAAGGGTCTCGACACTCCAATTTGTGATCCCCGAAATGGAGCTTAGCAATTAGCTCCTTCCCTTAAGAGTTCGATGATGTGACCTTGTCTATGACCATGGGCCAGACCTTATTGCGATTTCGCATATCGCGAGTTACAAGGTTAGAGCATTTCCTTCCTTTGACTTTCCAGTCAGTGAAATGTTAATCCCTCACCACATGTCCCTCTTGGATCAATGATCAAGATCTTATCGCGATTTTGCAACTTCACGGGCCTTCGTCATGCCTGATCGATGGTCCACGATATCCCTTTGATCAATGACTCAGATTAAGTCTTGGTTTCACATTTCGCGATTTCATAGGAAAGAGCACCTCCTTTCTTTGACTTTCCAGTCAATGAAATTTCAATCGTTCACCATGTGTCCTCTGCATCCAACATTCCACATCATACCTCGATCCAAAGGTCCAGATCAATTCTCAGGATTTCACATATCACAAGTTCCCACACCATGTTCTGTTGACTCCTCCAATGTGCAGGTCAGCGAAATTCTAGTCGCTTGCCACATGTCCTTCTTGAATATGGACGGTCCTTCTGCTTTTAGGATTTTCTAGGCCCACTTCATCTTGCATGTAAAAACCGTGCTCCTTCTTATGGATCCAACGACGGCTGGTCTTCAGGCTCAGATCTGATGCTTGATATCTATTCTCTTCTACTGTGCGCTCCTCCTATCTGAATTCAGATCTGACGGTCATCAAGAATTATGAATGGGATCCAACGATCACTGTTGATCTTGCCATTGCCATTCCATTATCGGTGCGCTACTGATCATGTTGATCTTCGCCATCAATGAAAAACACACATACTCTGCCTCTGTCTAAAAACATGCCAACAGTTATGACCTCAGATCCTTGGAGGGCGTGATCATTTGTCTTTGCAGCACCTAGCTGGTGGACAGTTCTGGGAGAACAAGCCTAGCTTGGGATTCCATGGGGCTACAAGCCCACAGGTTGGATGCCAAGGGCCTGCATTCTAGATGAGAGAAATATAACTTAGATGGCCTTGATGATGACTTGGATGATCGAGCCCACCCATTCCTTTCCAAACAATTTTCCCATGAGGGGCAAAACGTTCCATTTTTTAGCATGACGTCATGACTATGGGGGCTATGGCTTGGTGGTGAGGTGCCACTCATTTTCACTTGGACGTTTTGAGTAGAAGAGGGTCTTCACCATGATGAGATCACTTATATGCTTGGCACATGGCCTTGGGAGGCCCTTCCATGATTCTCCAACACCAACAACCTCCTCAAAGTGGAGAAACGTGCCCTAAAGGGGTGACATCATCCTAGATTAGGGTTTAATTTATGCAAAAGATGAAATTTTAAGTGAATTGTTTAATATTATTGTGTTAAGGGGGAAAGATTAGGGTTGTTGACCCCTAATCTTGTGTTTTACGCCTTATTTTGTGGACAAGCCATGTTGGCTAATTTTTGTATAAATAGAGATCATAAGATCTCATTTTGAATCATAACTCTCCTCTTGTGAGAGGTTTTGGTCTGAAATTTTTGGCCTCCTTCGCTATTTTAGCTTTTGTGCACTTGTGTATGGCTATGGTTGTGAATGGTTAATGGAAGAAGTGATGCGCTAGCTTTGTAAGGTTATTCTCTAGTTCTTGTGGTGGATTTGTCTTAGCATCTCTCTTGATCTTGGTATGGTTTTTACTCTCTTACTATCATTTTATTCAAGTCAAGTATTGTTTATGCTAGGAGCTAGGTGGGAAGTATAAAGGAATACACCCCTACCATATTCTTCACCATTTTATTGCTTCATCTCATTGATTAAGGGTTTTCTAAGAGAAGTATAAGGGAATACACCCTCTTAGCTTAAACCATGGCTTAGAGAAACTTGCCTTGAGGAGTAAAAGGGATTATAACCCCAAGGAGGTAGCTTCTCTAAGCTCCTTGTGACTCCATTAACCCAATAGTAAATGCACTAGTCATTAATTTGTTGCATTGGAGAAATAAAATATTTCATTGGGAAACGTGAATTTTGGTCATTTTTACTTCTTGCAAAGTGGATTGTTTTTCTTGTGCCTTGGGAACCTCACAGCCACTAGGGAGTCCTCATCTAAGGGATACTTATTTTTGTTGTTACAAATTTGCATTTTCATCCATTAGGGATGCAGAAACCCTAACATACTTGCTCTAATAACTCTCTTATCAACCATTGGTTTTTTCTCAAAGTTCGCACATTTACTTTCCTTGTCCTAGTGAACTTTTTGGAAAAGTTTGAGGGGATTCTAGTGGCTGATTTTTATTGTTGTAATACATTGAATGTTAGAACCATAAGGCTGATTTTATTGTTGTAATACATTGAATGTTGCATCCATAAGGGTTTATGTAATTTGTTGCATAAAAGTGTTTACAACAACCTTATAAGTTTTGTGCTAAGAGTATTGGTTCTTCATCTTTAGTTTAGCTAGTCAATTGCTAGTCTTCTCTTTTCTCTCTTGCATTTTTTACTTGACTTTGCTAATATTAAGAAAACTATATACATTCTTCTATTGATATATATCTCTGTTTATTGCTGAAAATTAGGGACAAAAAATCTTAACTTGCTTTTCCAACCAAACATATATTTTTGCAGTGTGTTTTCAGGTCTCTGTAGGTACAACTATCCAAAAAGCATTGTACCTCCTTGTGGGGGCAACCTACTTGAATTGCAAGGTAGGCATCTTACCTACCCTTCAATTTCTATTTATAATTTGACCTATAGGGGCTTCATTTCCATCTATCTCCATCTCAATCCCCCTAGGGTCACCGAGATCACCTCCTAGGATAACTTAACCAATTCCCTTGAAGTGTGGGACTCCGCCATCGAAAGTAGACATTAAGTGGATTCTATAAGTTGTAGCATGTGTTCCAAGCTGGTTACTGGGAATTTTCCCAACCTACAACATCTGCCATAACAAGAGGAAAGGAAAATTCGTGGTAATTTCCAAAATTTTAAATGGAATCTACCATTGGAGTCCCAAATCAAGAAGAGCATCGTAAAACATGGTGTCTTGAGGGAGAGTACACCGCTAGTTTGTTTGAGAGTTCGGGTACACCGGGATTAGTGTCATAAATGAAAATTAGTCTTCATAATTATTTAACTTAACAAATGGTAACTTTAACGACATTTATATCACATCAAAGTCATAATGATCTGTATCCACACCGGTGCACTCTTTTGATTAAGTCTGCGCATTTTTATTATAACGTATGATTGTGCATTTGAACATTTAAGCACCATTGCATTATAAGCCTTATGTGTGCATCACAGGTAGTTTACCTTAGGCACATCGGGTAAAAAGCCTTGCAAAACCTCCACCGCCCCAATTCCACCCAACAACCCCTATAAAACGTAGAAAGGATACTCTTTGGGAAGGTTCCAAAACCTCCACTAAAGGTGGCTCCACGCAAGCATGTAGTGTTGTATGCCCCACCCCACGTATTTCTTAAATCTACCTATTTGGTTTTTACCTTTTTAACTTCCCATGAGGTATGCTAAAGCCTAATAGTAATAGCTTATGACATGACATGTTTAAAGTTTTTCAGCTTTATTTATGCAAACCAGTGGTTGAGTTTTGTTTCTTATAACTTGTTGAACAATTGAATATACTAATGTAGTAAAGTCTAATATACTAAAGTATATACGGTATAACAATTCTAGCAAGTAATAATAGGAGTGTAGCTATCTATATTGGCTTACAATTTGATTCCAGCTGAAAATAAAATACTAGAATCCCAGACATCTGAGACAAAAACAATGCAGAATGGCCTACAATTTTTCATTGAAATAAATATTAAATTAAAATATTTACCGTGAGGCGTAACATTCCTTTTTATTGGCATTATATTACAATGCTCACTTTTGAGATTAGCCAAATATGGGTAAAAGGTTCATCCACAATGAAATGTAATATGAACATGTGCAAAATCCCTCAAACAACGTGACATTTGAAAGGATATATATCAACACACCATCCAATATAGTATTGTAACTTGTATGTATCATTATCTGGATACTTATATTCTAAAATGTTTTTTATATTTTTTTTTTTTTTTTAATATTTTTCCAAGTTATTTAAGGGCATGTGGTCAATGAAGAAAGACAATGGGATCCTTGTATCTTAATTCAATTAGATAAAGGAAAAGGAGAATGAAATGCTAAGGGAATTCATTTCAAGATTTGACAAGTTTTACAATCAAATTCCAACAAATTAACATCCTACATCATCATCGGGCTTTGTCTCCTTGATAAATGCCCTTGAAGGAAGTTCATATACCTTTAAAGGCCACATTAAGTGTGAGGCTAAAGAGTTCACATCTATTGTTTGAGGAATCTCCTGATTCTAAAATAGAACCCTTTCTTTATTCTCGTAATAAGCATTTAATCAAGGATGAATGTTTCCAATAACAATGTTCCTGATCTGATTGATCTCTTGACTCAGAAAATAGACCATATGAATACTTAGTTTTTCCAAGTGAAGGATGAGATTATGAACCGTATGACTACAGTTGAAAGAAATCAATCTACTCCCAATCTCGGCTTTTCTAGATGAGTGATGTCACCTGGTTGGAAACCAAAAACCTCAACAGAGGCAAAGGCCCTAAATACTTTGAAACTTGTTGGGACAATTGATAACGAATCTTGCGTCTCCCATAAGAACCCTACGCTGTGGAAGATGAATGCCCTCAAAAGAAAGATTATATTGAATATATAAAATTCATGATTTTCAATTTCGACGATGAAAAAGTTACTCAAGAATAGAACAATGAAGCTAGAAGAATAGGAGGAAGAGAGGGGAATCTAAGCCTTGGAATAAACTAACAAATGATTAGGAAGAAGGAATTATGGATGAGGGAAATTCTAGCCCACAAGAAAAATGCTTCAACCCCCGCCACAACCTCGATACTCCCTCTTCCAGAAAGGGTGGTTTCACCCAATCTCTTACCCCTATGTGAGTTCTCTTGAGATGAACCTAATGTGATGACATTCAATTGAATATTGATGTTGCAAACATGTTTGGAAAAACTGAATATGATGGTCCCAAGGATGATATATGTGTAAGATCCCTTCCTTAAAAAAGGGAAGTTTTAAGGATATTACAGTTGTCAGTTGAGAAAGAGGATCCCCCCAACGTATTAAACACTATGTATTTGATCCTAAACAAAAGACAAGAACCCTACTTTTATCTCTCACGAATGAATGGTCTCCCTTTGAATGAATTTGTATCAAGCTCTGAATTGTGGCTCAAACAAATGTCATATCTTGAAGGAAATGAAACACCTGGTTTGGAGACAACCCCGACCCATGGAAAATGTTTGTGGTAATATCACACATGGTCTGAGTATGTGAAGATGTTACATTTTTTATATATTTTCCGATATCAACCATGGATAGCATTGGTAATTGATGTCCCCGATGTCTAGGGTATGCTCTTCTTTCAAAGGAATTGGTCCTCAACCCTTTGAGGTTTCCTTTATTATGAACCTTACACATGCATATATTCCCATGGGCTATGGAACGAATGAGATCCTACATAACAAGGAGAAGAAATATACACTTGTAATGAATCTAAGCCCAATGAGGTTCAATGAATACCACCACGATACACCCCCAGATATTTTTGAGTACATGATCCATCCGAAGCACCTTCATGCGTGAAAGGCGATGCATGGAAACGGTTTCTCTTACCTAATGGATCAGATAAAAAGAAGGTTTGTAGTACCCATAATTAAGGGAGCCTATAATTCCATTCATACTATACAAAGGTAAGATGAGGAAAGTAAATAAATTTATCAAAGATATCATCCACATAGAGCCTCCATACGATGAAAATACACCTTGCACAAATTTCAATGAGCTGAACAATAAGTTCCGCCGGACAAACGAAAGGGCAATCCTAGATACAAATAGAAAGATAATAACTCATTTCTTGGCCCCTACATCATCAAGAATAAGTCTAAAAAACAAAATTACTACTTCACAGCTTTAGACAGGAAAAATATGCAATTACCAGTGGATGGGTATCTTATCTGACCCTACATCAAAGGAACATGACCTCCTCAGAGCTATGAGCCCTAGGTAAGTAGGTAAGTCATTTTGATTCCATAAATTTTCATCTTGATTACTCATACTAGTTTAGATGCATTTAATTTTCATTTTACTCTACTTTCATATTTTTTTTGTTTTGAGCACTCCAAAGTGTGACCCTAATTAACCTGGTGGCTTGAGAAACCGCGAATCAAGGGCATCTAAATGTTCACTCCTAGATCTTAATCTGTCGAGCCACACCAACCCAACATGGTTGGATTTTTTTGTCCCCTTGGGTTCTAACCTAAGGGGATTCTTTAACACTGTACCTTAGTGGCTTTAACAACACACCTCACACCAATCGGCCCCAAGCAACTCCCTGGACCCACTTCTACTTTCATTTGGATTTCATGCTTAGTTTAGAATTTATTGAAAAATGTCAATTTTGTTTTCTAGCTTAGTTGATTTGGATTATGATCATATAAGAAAAAGGATGAGTAGGCCATCACGCACTTGACAGTAATTTGATGTTACTTGCGTGTATAGGGTCTACCAAGAGATGTTGTAGTTCTCATGCACTCTAATGCATGAGCACATGTCCCCAAGTAGGGAGCTTGGTATGTTATCCCTCACTTGTGATAACTAAGTACATGATGTCCCCAAGTGTCCTCGAGTTTAGATATGGGTTACAGGATTACATGACCAAACAATACCTCCCCTTTGCAATGATGTGGGAAAACCCCACTACCACCACATATGGTCGCTGTGTTTACAAATGGAATCTACCACATCAGTTGGCTTCTAGAGGGCAGTGGGCCTTGCCCCATGAGGCACAAGCCCTATTAAGTGGTGAGTTTTCACTTTCATTTCAGCTGTCCTAATCCATTCCATTGTGTTGTATCTAGATTTCTAGATTTCATGATAGTACTGGACATTATGCCCTTTGTCATGTTTCACCTTGGTGTTTGAAATTGTCTCTCAGTGGGTGGTATTATTTGGGAATGTGTCTGCTGTTAGAAAATCCCTTAATGATCCATCGCACCATTCCCTAATTGTCTACCTCCATCATTATTCCCATTTGTTCTTATTTTCATTCCCTTGGATTAGCTACTGGACCCAAGAAGGGTTTAAGTCCCTTCATTCCCTTTTGGGTGAAATGCATGCTGGCCGAGAGGGGCTGGTTTTGTTGGTAAAAGATAAAAGCCAACATGAGAACCTAAGAGCTGCTCTCACCAGTGGGATCACCCAAGAAAGAAATAAAATGATTATATTGAAATGTAAAATCAATAATATAACAAAAAAATTCTGCAAAATAGTAGATTTAAAGGATAGGAGGTCCTACCAAGGAGCTAGCTGAGCCCAATGTCCATTTATATCTAGTGGTAAAGGACATTGAAAGCCATTATCTGTCACCAAACCTGACTCCCTGTGGCTGGATGACATGGGGTCTCTATCAATGGTGCCAACCTTCCTTACTTCCATTAGGTATCACTTGTGGGTGACATTGTCACCATCTATTCACAACACTAGGGAAGTGACCTTCAACCTCCTTGTGCTGCTAAAGAAATAGAGTAAAGAAATAAAGATAAAGAAACACGGGGTTTCTGTGCATTTGTGGACGAAGGTACCACACCTCTACAAAGGCAACCCAGGAATGAGACACTATGACCCCTAGTATGTCATGAGCCCCATGCCCACTGAGTCTTGACCCCATCCAACCATGTCCCACAAGTGTTTAGAGAGGGACCCTCTTGAGGCTTCCTCCTAGCACCTGGTGCAGTTCCACCTTAATATGACACCTCGCTTAACCCCTCCCATAATTTAAGCTTGACAAAGCCCATACCGTTCCTTTGAGTTGTTAAATTGTTTCTGATATAGTAATATATTTCTTTGCTACGCTTTTAGATGGATTATTTATTTATTGGGATCCAATTTTTGTCATGATGTTATTGTTGAAATACTAAGACAACTGAGAGGGGGGGGGTGTATCATTTGTTACTGTGCTTAAATTTTTTGAAGTCTATTAAACCATTTTTAATCTTTTCCAACTGATCATCAATATTATACATCATAAGGACAACATAAATAATAATGAGTATCCACATAAGATAGACACAAAGACACATTTTCACGAAGGGGAAACCCGAAGCATGGGGAAGGGAAACCCTTTCTTCTTCAAAATGATAGGTGATCTTTTAAGATCTGTACATCATCTATAATTGAAAACCAACTCAATGTGAGCTGCCCACCTCTCCTGCTTTTCTTTACAAGCCCTAACTTGTTGAGAGCACCAACTCTTTTGGTTTCTCTAGCACCCACTAGAAGTTAAAAGCAATTCAACCTTGGCGAGTGTTCCAGCGACTCAATGTCCACTTCCACCTCTAAGAACCAACTTGCATGCATAAAACTCTGTGTTTTCCTGGGCACCACCTTGCCACCCTGTCTTTCTAGCCACAACCAGATGGAAGCTACAACCCCAATATTCAAGCACCAACAGCCATCGGTGGACCCTACCCTCCCTCGGCACCAATCGCCTCCATGATAAGCAAATGATTGTACAAACCAACAACACAAGTGTTTCTAATTTTACCTTCCACTTCTTCTCGGGTTCCTCGCACTTTTCTATGCTTCTATCCGTTTCCAATTCTACCGCTTCAAGTCGTTTGTATTCTCGCTTTGTTTCGCTCTTATTCAAAGATCATACTCATCTCTCTAGTTTTATCTCACACCGTAGTACTGGCTACCGGTCTCACCTGATAATCGTAATTTTCCTTTCTTACAGCTCGTTAACCTATTTTTTCACCCTGTAATCCAAATCTATAGTCACTTCATATTTATTTTATGCACTACACACAACTTCAGTTACACCTCGAATATCCAAGGAAACACATCAACAACTGAATCGCTAAATGTCCAAGAACTATGATTTGGTTCTGCTAATCACCTGAACTGAACAGCTAATCATAAAGATCAACAGTAGCCATTCTCGACCGATGTTCCAATTAACCAACATAGTTGGATTACATTCGCATGGTCTTTTGTTTATCCCATATGCCCACTAGCTTTAATCATAAATGAATCAAGATGCGCTTACATTTCGCATTTCGGTAATCCCTGCTTCAGCACCATCCGAATATGGTATCCTCGCAAATGGAGCTTAGCCCTTAGCTCCTCCTCCTCCTCCTCATGACCACCGACAAGGACCATGTGCCACGCCTAAAGGTGTTTCACATTTCGCAAACTTATGAACTTCATCGATCCTAATCAACGGTCAAGATATCCAATGATCTGATGGTCTAGATCTGATCGTGATCTCGCATTTCAGGATTTTTTTGATGAAGGGTCTCGACACTCCGTTGTAATCCCCGGAAGGCTTAGTAATTAGCTCCTTCCTAAGCCTCTAACGATGGACTCCTATTCCATACCTGGTAATAGGACCTTTTGCCAGGATTTCATATATATCATGAAGGTTAGAGCATTTCCTCTTTGACTTTCCGGGGCCAATGAAATGTTAAATCCCCTACATGTCCCTTCCTTTGATCAACGGTCAAGATCTTATTTCAGATCTTTGCAACTTTACAATTTCTCTCATCATGCCTTGATCGACGGGTCCACAATCTCTCTTGATCAACCACTCAAATTAATTCATTATGATTCCCATGTAGATAGATAACCTCCTTTCTTGACTTTTCTAGTCACAAATGTCAAACCACGATGTGTCCTCTGTATCCAATGTTCCAAAACATACCTTGATTCAAAGGTCCAAATCAATTCTCAGTATTTTGCATATCGTAGGTTCCCACACCATGTTCCATTGACTCCTCCAATTTGGTGTACAACCAAATTCTGGCCGCTATTAAGGTCCTTCTTGAAGATGGATGTATCCTCCCCGCTGCATTGTGTAGTGGCCCACTTCATCTTGTGCCGAAAACCGGTTCTTCTGCGATCCAACGACGGCCCTGCCTTCTGGCTCTCGACCTTTATGCCCTCGATCCGGCTCCTCTTCTTACCCCTATATTAATTCGAACTGACGTCATCAAGAAATTGATGAATGGGATCCAATGATCATTGTTTCTCATCCGTTGATCGGCCCACCATGTTGCTATTCATTGTGCTACCGATCGCGGTTGGATCTTCTATCATCGAAAAACACGCATACCACGCATTCTTGTTATCAGCCATATGAATCCTGAGATCCCTGAGGTGCTATGCCCATTTTGTTTTCACAGATCCACTCAGAGGTAGTTCCCCGAGAACAAGTCTAGCTTAGATTCCATGGGCTACAAGCTCCACAAAGGATGCCATGTCCATCTCCAAAATGAGAGAGAAATATAACTTAGAGGATCTTGATGATGACTTGGATGATCAAACCCACCCATTCCTTTCCAAACAATTTTCCCAAGGGAGGGCAAACGCTCCATTTATTAGCATGAATTGCTGACTGTAAGTGGGGTTGCGGGTTGGTGGCATGCCCCATTCATCCTTGGACGCTTTTGAGAAGAGGGTCTTCACCCATGATGAGATCACTTAGATAAGTTGAATAATGGGTTTAGTCTAGAGGTCTCCATGATTCTCCAACACCAAATGACCCCTCAAAGTGAGAAACCACCCCAAAGGGGTGACATCATCCTAGATTAGGGTTTTAATTTGTGCAAAAAGATGAAATTTTAAGGAATTGTTTAATATTATTGTGTTTATGTGGTGATTGTGTCTGTTGAACTCTAATATTGTGTTTAACGCCTTATTTTGTGGACAAGCCATGTTGGCTAATTTTATATAAATAGAGATCATGGGCATCTCATTTTGAATCATAACCTCCCTCTGTGAGAGGTTTTGGTCTGAAATTTCCTCGGCCCTCCTGAAGCATTCTTTTAGATTTTGTGCACTTGTGTATGGCTATGGCTGTGAATGGTTAATGGAAGAAGCGATGCACTAGCCTTGGAAGGCCCTCTAGTTCTTGTGGTGGATTTGTCTTAGCATCTCTTGATCTTGGTATGGTTTTAACTCTCTTACTATCATTTTATTCAAGTCAAGTATTTTTATTCTAGGAGCTAGGTGGAAGTATAAGGGCATACACCCCCACCATAGTCTTCACCCATTTTATTTCTTCATCTCATTGATTAAGGTTTTGTTAAGAGCTACAAGGGAATACACCCTCTTAGTTTAAAACCCTAGCCTAGAGAAAATTCCCTTGGGGAGGGATTATACCCCCAAGGAAGCAGATTCCTAAGCTCCCAAAGGGACTCATTAACCCACAGTAAAGGCAACTAGCTTAATGAAAGGCATTTGGAGAAAATAAATATTATTTCATTGGGAAACGGAATTCCCATATTTTGTACTTCTGCAGTGGATTGTTTTCCAGGTGCCTTGGGGAACCCCACAGCCACTAGGGGAGTCCCATCTAAGGGCTACTTCTATTTTTGTTGTTACAATTTTCGATTCCTAATCCTGATTGGGAATGTAAAACCCAACATACTCTTTGCTCTTTAATTAAATCCCTCTTACTCAAACCATTGGGTTTTGCTTAAAGCCTGCACATCATCTTCCTTGTCCTAGTGCACTTTAAAAAGCCCTGAGGGGTTTTCAGTGGTCGATTTTATTGTTGTAATACATTGAATGTTAGAACCACAAGGCTGATATAATTTGTTTGTGGTGAAAAGTGTTTACAAATAAATATTCTTATCTTTTATGCTAAGAGTAATGATTTTTCATCTTGAGTTTACTAGTCAATTGCTAGTCTTTCTCCTGTATTTTACTTGATATTGAACACATATTAAGAAACTTATAGTATATTTTTCTTGCTAATATATAATGTCATCTATTGCCGTGAAATTAGGAATAAAAATCTTAACTCTGTTTGATCCAACTAACATATATTTTTGCAAGGTTTGCTTTCTTATGTCTCAAAAGTGTGTACAATCATCTGAAAAAGCATTGTACTTCTAGGGTGCCTTTTGTATTTAAATTGCAAGGCATCTCTCTACCTACCCCTTCACCCATTTAGACTTTACCTATAGGTAGATCTGCCTCCATCTATCTCCATCTCATAACTCTAGGGTCACCTCCCAGATCGGCCTCCATAGAGTGACCCAATCACCCTTCAAGTGTGGGACCTACATAGAGGTGGAGCCAGTGTAGGACTCCTGTGCCAGGCAATCGTTCTCATGGTTGGCCTCCCAGCTTCTGCCCAACCTACAACGCCATAACAAGAGGAAATGAAATTTCGTGGTAATTTTCAAAATTTGAAATGTGTGGAATCTACCCATTGGAGCTTAATCCAACTCGGTCAAGAGCATCGAAACATGGTGTCTTGGTGCTGAGAGTGAGCATCGGTGCTTGTTTGAGAGTTTGGAAGCATGGGATTATGTGTCATAATGAAAATTAGTCTGGTAATTTTTTTATTTACCTTACCATGGTGCACTTAAAGACATTTATACGCATCGGGTCATACTATTCAATGACACTGGTGCACTTTGATTGGTGCATGTTATTTTTATTATAACGTATGATTGTGCATTTGAACATTTAAGCACCATTGCATTATGTTTTATGTGCGCATCGGTGTGTGTGTGTACCTTATAGGTGCATCGGTAAAAAAGCCTCTGCAAAAACCACCAACCGCCCGCTTTCGCTAACAACCTCTGCTATAAACAGAGAAGGGATAAATTTTTGGGGAAGGTTCCATAAAAGCCTCCACTAAAAGGTGTTCTCCATGCAGTGCATGTAGTGTTGTAAGTTCCACTACGTGGTTTCTTAAATTCTACTGTGTGGTTTTACCTTTTTAACTTCCTATGAGGTATGTTAAAGCCTAATAGTAATAGCTTATGACATGACATGTTTGAATTTTTTTTCTAGGCTTTAGTTATGCAAACCAGTGGCTGAGTTTTGTTTCTTGTAAATTGTTGAAAAATTGAATATACTAATGTAGTAAAGCTTAATATACTATAATATATATTATATAACAATTCTAGCAGACAATAGGAGGCAGAGCTATCTTATATTGGCTTTCAATTTGACTGAAATAAAATTTAAATACTAGAATCTAAGACATTGCTAGGAGACAAAACGATGCAGGAATGACCTACATTTTTATTGAAATAAATATTAGGATTAAGATATTATCAGGACGCAGAACATTCCTTTTTATTGGCATTATATTACAATGCTCACTTTTGAGATTAGCCAAATATGTGTGGGGTGTGTTCATCTACCATAAATGTAATATGAACATTGGTAAGTAGTACCTTCAAACAACATATCGTTTGAAATATGATATATATCAACACACCATCCAATATAGTATTGTAGCTTGTATGTATCCTTATCTGAATACTTATATTCTAAAATGTTTTTTATATTTTTCAAATATATAATATTTCTTTTACTAATTTAACATTTAACATTTCGTGAAAATTTGAACAAAACTTCTAACCATTCTAAACACTCATATTCATATTCCCAACATTCCATAAACTTGTACAACATAGAAACATAGAATGGAATTAAAAAAAAAAACCTAAAAAGACTCCAAATCATTTCCAAAAGTAGCCCATAAGTTCTTCGTCTCATTGTCAACCTCAAAATATAATTTGTGAACATTGGCCTGCATAAAACAAGACCACCTTTTATTTTAAAATATGAAAACATTTTTTTTAAGATATAAAAAATCAAAACAAATGATTTGAAAAGGTGCACAACCATAAACTTAATAAAGTGGGAGACTCGGGTTTTTAATACGTGAGGGGACCACGTGGAGGGAGAACGGAAGGAGAATGGTGTTTGGAGGAGTGAGGAGGACACGTGTTGCTTTTGTTTATTCGGAGGAGTGTACTCTAGTCAACCATCCTCGTCTTTTAACTCTTGGAAACTTCTTCGCACCTGGGTGGACCTGACTTGCAGTTTACTCAAACTATGACATGACAACTTATGCCCATGTTAACATTTTATGCCCGTGTTTGATGCTATGGGATGGAAGAATATTCCAACGATGTCGAACCAAATGAACTTAGAACCATAAATTGACAACTCGGTGATGAACTATGTGGAAATCTCTGATAAAGATATACATTATTCAATAACTAATTTGTAGAGGTGTAGTTTAAACGTTCTATCTTTTTTATTATTTTCGATAATCATCACCTAAATCTTGGAATACAATTGTTGGTGAAATCACAGTTTTTCATTACTTAAATTGTATTTTTGAATCTAAATTTTGGATAAAATTAACCAGAAAATATGGTCGGAAATAATAAAAAACATAGAACATTTACACTACTCATTTGTAGACATCACGAGGAAACACAAAAGGGGCCAAATGGTATGTCATATTAAGATGTTCAATACATCAATTATTATTATGACTATAACACATGTATATTGGGTTGTAGGCTAATAATATTTATTTTGTAGTCAAGCAATTAATATTGTATATGTTGAGATATATATCATTTATTTTTAATATGTCAATTGGATTTAGTTTGTGTGGTTGGGAGGAATGTTGTTGTCCTTCCGACTTAGATTATATTCCCACAAGTGACATGTTGAGATCTTAATGAGTATATTGTTGTTGACCGGCCATGTTCCCTAAAGATTCTAGAGTTTACCTTGAGTAACATCCTTGAAATAAAGGAAAGTGCTTCGAATTTTCCCTAAGTAATATAACTTGGAAAAATAAAAATAAAAATAAATCATTCAATCTCAATATACTTTAAATCAGAAAGTATATATCTTAACCTATACAACATTCATTCATTCCTTATTGTGAAGTGTATATTATTTATCTAAATTATATTATACTTACGGATTATTAACATTTAAAATTTAAACCATAAAAATATAACTCTGCATTTTAAAAGGGACGTTGATCCAAACTGAAATATGTGAGTTGTGTAAACATAATAGAAAATATAAAAGTGTCAAGATGATTTGACTTACTTTTAAAAGTTGTCAAATTAAAATTGATGTATAACTATTAAGCGAAAACGATATACACTAAAATGCAACCCAATTGCTTGAATAATATTCTTAAGTACAAAGAACACTATAACATAGTTGTAGTTGTTACTAAGATAGGGTTTAAAATGATATTTTAAGGCCAATCCCTAAAACACAATAAATTTGTTTTATAAACAAATTTACAAATAATGCATATTATTATAAATATTATTTTATATATATAAAAGAGATGTAGAATTAAAAATTGAAACCAAATTTGGATCCTTTTTAAGGTTAAGCGTTGGGTGACAATTATCTCAACAATCTATAAATCATGCAATTTATGTGGACCTTTTATTATGACTACTCACCTTCTTTATATTTATAAAAACCTTTATGTACAAGTAGGACCACTCACCTTTTTTATATTATTATTATTTAATCTTCGTAGTAAAACAAGGATCACTTACCTTTTTATATTAATATTATTTAACCTTATGTAAAACTAAGACCACTCACCTTCTTTTTATTATTATTCTTTTTTTATATTACTATTATTTAATAGTGCGTAGCATCATTGAAAAACATTAATCAAAATATTAAAACAACTAAATAGTGTGTAGCATCATTGAAAAACATTAATCAAAATATCAAAACAACTAAGTGATTACAAATAAACTAGCATACCTTTGAAGCGGGGAAAGAGAACATCTAATTGTTTCAGTGATTATGATGCTCAATGATAGTAGGTGTTCTTTTGAATGATAAATGAATAATCAATAGAGGATCCATTCAACAACTCCATAGTCTTGTACAGTGCCTCAAAAAATAGGATTCCAACGAGTTAATCATAAATGGACATATGGTGGGAGGAGTATTGGATTAAGAGGTAATTGACGGTGATTTTTATATATTGGGACATTTTTGTGGGTAAGAGGTATAACTCAATCTGAGTGTGAAAATTTTTAGGTGAGATGGAATCAATAGGCTAGAGTCCACACAAATCAAAGAAGTTGTTGCTGACTCACATGTGTTCTATAATTGATGGTCATTTTAGTTGCTTGCAATCCCCTCCTCTGGATCCCCCTCATTGATTGACAACAAAAGCTTCTCATCTCCCAGATCTTTGCAACCCAAAACACCATGATAATTAGATGATAATAGGAAGGATAAAGGATTGGAATAAAAAAGAGTGGCATTTTGCATATTACATACCATTGAGTTCTATGGATACACTCAATCTACAACACAATCACATTCTAGATGATAATAGCGAAGATAAAATGATTGGAATAAAACAAACAGTGCCAGTGTGCATATTACGTACCACTAAGCTCTATGGGTACAATCAATCTGCAACACAATCACAAGCCAACAGCCTGCCAACAACAATCGAGGAAGAAAATTCTGCTAAAATAGTCGAAGCAAGTTATGCTAAAGTATTCAAGGAGCAAGTTATAATCGCCCACAGTTAGTAAGCCTCGTCCAGAGCTTTGTCTTGTGTGATATATTTGAAGTGGTTGTAAATAAATTGTATATATGTTGACACACGATAACAAAACATTCAAGAACATAATTGGCCTACACATGTAGCATGCCAACCTCGCCTACCATCGATAGTGGAGAATGAGAATGTTGACGTGGTTTTTAAAGAAGTTTTAAATTATTTCTTTTTATAAAAAAACCCTAAAATATTGTAATTAGAAATATATTTGTATTTCTCCATGTGTTAAGATATGATAGCATTGAAGTAAAAAAAAAAGAGAAAAAACATTTAAAGTGAGAGCATCGCCTCTCAATATGAGAAAACCACATAAATTTCAATCCATCACTCTATTTCTCTGTGTGAATATATGCTTCATAAAGATAATGTGGAATTGTCATCAACATAGGAGGTTACTATTGTGTTCAAGAATATTGCCTCCTTCTGATTAGGTTAAATGTATTCATCATGTAGCAACCTCATGAAGGTTACATGATGTGTGTCTCAATGATTTGTATCACAACTATCCTCATGGTATGACAAAATTTGTTGTAATGAAATCAATATAGGTTAAGATTAGATGCAACTCACATGGAGAAATATAATTATATTTCTAATTGTAATATCTTTAGGGTTCTTATTAAAAACAATAATTTGAAAATTTCCTTTAAACCACTTTGGCATTCTCATTCTCCTATTTAAGGAGTATGCTAGTGTTATTACTCTTTCATTATATTTTTGTTTTCTAATTTTTAATACAAACTATACTAGAGAGGGAAACACAAAAATCTGAATTCACCTACAAGCAATCCATAAACAACTAAGTTTCAAGTTTATAAAAAAATATGTAAATGTATTACCTTGTACATAGGTTAAGTTTCTTCCTTCCTTTATTCCACTACCTTACCTTGACTTGTAGCAATTTCAACAAACATTTGTGTGTATGGACAAATACCATTTTTTCAAATGGTTTTTACATTATGTGATGTTAAAAAAGTATATGGGTAAGTAAACATCAAGTATCTAGGTAAGTAACCATTCAACGGTCACCTAATACTATGGGGAAAATCCCCCTATATTGGGTCTAGGTACAGGCAGAGCGTTGACTTCCCTCAAAAGACAGTTATACCCTTAAGCTACCCCAAAAATATCTAAGCTAAATGATGAGAGAGAGGAAAGAGGTTCAATGGGTGCACATTTAGTCCTTGTGGTTGGCGTAGACCACTTTCGCTTCTTACAGCCTCCTAGATTGTGGCCCGTGGGTCTCCTCCCAAAGTTGACCTGCAAAATCTTAGGAAAACAATGCTACAACACATGCTATTTCTAATTATCACTTTCAAGGTTTAGATATAGACATAAATGCATAAATCAATAAAAGCATATAGACATAATTTTTTGTGACAAGAATGAATTCTTTTATTCAATACTAAGATAAAAAAGATTACAACCTTCATCGACAATCACTCCACGAACTAGGTCGGGGCTCCTCGATTGTGGTTCCAAGTGCATCAATCCCATGCTAGCTTCTCACAACCAACTTATCACTTGGGAAAGGAGAAAGGGTTGGAGGGGAAGGTTGAGGCCAAAACTTAGAATAGGATGCAAAACTTGGGCTAAGAAGGGGAAGAGATTTTCGCAGAATTTTCTTATTCTCTTGCTTGTCTTGTCAAATGACACCCCAAGACCTCTTTTTATATGAGAAAAAGATGGTTATTTAGTTTGGGGACGATATACAAGGGGTAAAATGGTTAGGAAACCCTCTATAGCATGTAAACTCCATCGAATTCCTTGCAATTATATATTTTTTGCAACTTTTCTAGGTAAACGGGGGCTAACTAGCATGCATCTCGTGTATGTACATGGGATAACTAGCATGTAGCTCGCGTATGTACGTGGGCTGAATAGCATGCAATACATGTGTGTACACGTGCTACTAGTGCAGCAGGGCGCGTACATTATCCAAAAAGTGGTTTTTCAAGAGGAAGCCTCAACAGTGTTTTGGCAAAGTATGTAAGTGAAAAGGCCAATGTCTTGTCTACATAGGTAAGGCATTTTTGAACTATAA
>SNQJ01S0177251.1:10126-27772 GCA_010110895.2 Picea sitchensis | reverse complement strand
GATGGAGTCGTCTTGTTAACGGTTAGGTTCTACTACTTCTCTAGGGGTGTAAGCCCTTTTACTCTCTAGAGAAAGTAAACTCTAACAAGGATAAAACTCTACCGGGGTGTAAGCCCTTTTACGTATGGTAGCAATCCTTTAAAATGAGAATCCAATGACAAGAGGTGAAGTACCTTGATGGAGGGTGTATGCCCTTATACTTTTCCAAGGGTTTAAACAAATTAACCATGGAATTAACAAGATCACATACAAATTGCAGAAAATCTTAGTAATTAACAAAGATAGCATGCATAAACCCTAGTTTTCACAATATAAATCACCAAAACTTAGCAAAGAAGTATTTCCAAGAGATAGTGCATAACATCCATTCACCAAGAGAGAGATAAACCATATATAAGTACCAAGAATCATTTTCCCAAGAGAGAGATACCAAAATGCGGGGCACAAATTTCAGCCACTAGTCTTCTTACAATGGGAGAGCTATCTTCAAAATGAAATAGGGATAATCTCTATTTATACAAATCCTCTAAAACATAGTTTGTCCATAATCAAAGGGTAAACCACAATAAAATTAAAAAAATACCTAATAGGAACCCTAATGTGACGTCATCCCTCTTCTAGGGTGACTTTTTGACACTTTTTGCAAGTCATTGGAGTGGAAAGGGGAAGTCATTGGGCCTTCTAGGGCCTCCCTCTCATGCGCTAGGTCTCCCTCCTCCAAGTCAAACCTTCTCCCATCAAAATGTGCCAAGTGTCAAGCAACAACAACACCACCACCACAACCTTAGCCCTAGGGTGACTGTGTCAAGCTCCTCAAAAGTGACGTTTTAGCCTCAAGAGCAAATCGTTGGGCTAGCAAAGGGTTGGGTTAGGTCCTCCGAGGTGTCTCCTCAAGCCTCCAAAGGCTAGCATTGTCGTCCTATATATGGGCCATGGTATCCAACCTGTGGGCTTCAAGCCCCAAGGAATCCTAAGATAGGCTTGTTCTTCCAAATCTGTCCACCAACTAGGTCCTGCAAAGACAATGAATATGCCCTCCAAGGATCTCAAGTCAAATGCATCATGTTAAGTACATCAAGTCAATAAAAGATCCATCTAAGAATGTACATAAAAAACCACCTCATCAAAATAAACAAGTGCTCAAATACTTATGCAATTTTCCAAGTTTAGTCATGAGATGGTTGACAAAATGACATATTGGGTGGATTGTACCTCAAGTTTAGGAGTGTTTCCCAAGTGGGCCCCTCTCTAAGACATGTGGAAAAAGTGACATGTATGGGGGAAAGACTCTTGGGCACGGGGTTCATGACATACAAGGGATTGTAGTATCTCATTTATGGGAGCCTTTGTAGAAGGTGTGTTGCACCTTCGTCTTCAATGCAACCTTTTTCCAAGCCCATTTATTGCCTTTTTTTCTTTGAAGATGTTTCTAGGTTGAAGCCAAGGTGGGGCTTCTACCTAAGCATGAAAAACAATGCCCACCTTCACTCTACCCTGGTCACATCATGCTTCCCCAAGTTGAATCCATGTGTGGGGCTTCTACCTAAGCATGAAAAATAACACCCACACATGCTCCATCTTAGTTGGCATTTTTTATTAGTTATTTTTCACGGGTCTCATCAGTTTCTTATGAGAGACATGTCATTGTCCTCAGGATCCCTGGGAGAGCATTTAGAACGTTCATGATTTTATTCTATCTTTTGCTAGCTACAAGCCTCTAGGCCTTCAACTCCTTCTTCCCATGAGATGAGGGACAATCAACTTTCATAATCAACCTTTTTGAGGGCTACAACTTCTTGCCACTTTGTAAAATAGTCAATTGCAGCAAGAATATAAGAATGTCCTTTGCTGGACTTAGGATTAATTGGGCCAATGAAATCAAGTCCCCACTGCACAAAAGGTCCTTCAATTGTTATGGACAACAATGACATTGCTGCTCCTTTCATTTTTCCATAAATCTTGGGCAAGAAATATAGTTTCTGATCATTGCATATGAATCTTTAAAAATGGTTGGCCAGTAATAGCCCACTCTCATAATTCTATGTGTTGTAGTTGTAGGTGCAAAATTTCCTCCGCAAATGCCTTCATGAAATTTAGTGAGAACCGTTTGGAATTTCATCGAATCAATACATCTTAGCAACATCCCATCAAAATTTCTTCGAAAAATTATTTCAACAACAAGTACATATTGGTTTGCATTCATATTTAATGCCCTTCTTTCTTTTGAAGACATATCATTTTGGAATTGGCCAGACTTTTGATAAAAAATGATATCATTATACCATTTTGTCATGGATGAACAAGATCATGTTAAAATTGATATAACCCCATTTAGTGAATCAGTCCCTGCCATAAGTTTGCCTAACCCTTGTCCTTTAATTGTTTTCAATGGCTTGATCTCAATGTCCTATTCTTGAATTTTTGAGAACCAATTTGCTCATTTCCCTTCTCTCAATTGTTGATTAAGGAGCATTTTCACTAGAGATGTTGGAACATATACTATAACATGAGATGACAAGATGTAATTTCTGAAGTGTGTCACTGCTTTAACCAAAAAAAGAGCTTGATTCTCTATTTCTGAATATCTCAAATCATAGTCATGCAAAGTTTTACTCATAAAACTTATTGGAAATTCTTCTCCTTTGAGATTCCTTTGTGTTAAAATAGAAGCAATGGTCTCTTCTAAAGCAAAAGAATATATGATAAAATCTTGATCAAAATTTGGACTAACAAGAACTTGAGCTGAAGTAATTGGATGCTTGATTTTAGTAAATGTTCTTTGAATTTCTTGTGTCCATTCAAATTTCTGATCCCTTTTCAACAATACATTTATCGATTTCACAATTGTGGCATAATCTGGGACAAACCTCCTTACAAATTTTATCTCACCAAAAAATGATTGTACTCCCTTTCTTGAGGTTTGAGGGCTCAATTCACTGATAGATTTGACTCTCTCTGGATCAATGTAGATTCCTTCTTTATTGACTATATGTCCCAAGATTTTTCCCTCTGACACTGGAAACAAACATTTCTTGGGATTTAGAGAAATTCCATATAGTCTACATCGCTTAAATATCCGCCTTAAATGCTTAATGTGCTTTTCTTTTACTCCGGAATGAATAGTAAGATTGTCTTGATAGTCAACCATAATTTTTCCAATTAAATTTTTGAAGGCACGATCCATTGCCCTTTGAAAAGTTTCTCCAACATTTTTTAAACCAAAGGGCATACATACATATGCATATGTCTCCTAGGGTGTGATGAAAGTAATTTTAAGCCTGTCTTCTTGTGCAACCAGTGCTTGATTATATCCAGAGAAACCCTCTAACATAGACATCAGAGCTGAACCAATCACTTGTTGCAGGAGCATCTCCATGTTAGGGAGGCGATAATTGTCTTTTATACTTTCCTTGTTCAAGTCTCTAAAATCAACACAAAGACTAATCTCCCTACTTTTTTTTCTTACTATAACAGGGTTTGAAAGCCATTATGAATGTCTAATCAGAAAAATTATCCTGACCTTCTTCAACTTTTCTAACTCAATTTTTACAAGGGGTTTTAATTTAGGATTCACAATCCGCAATTTTCGCATGTCTGTATTTGTTCCTTATTTTAGTGGTATGATATGTTGAAATATTGATTTATCATACTCCTTCAAGTCATCATATATCCATGCAAAAACATCACGATATTCTTTGAACAAAGCGGTGTATTGATCAACTTCATTTTCAATACAACTAGTACCGAGATTTACATACTTTAGAGAATCTTGTGTGTCAATATTTATCTTCTGAGTTTCTTTCACTTTTCTAACAAACACTTCTTCTTTCAAGTTGGGAAATTTGATTTGGTCATCTCTTGTGAAAAGAGATTCAAAATTGATACAATCCTTTGAAAGAGGTACATGACTTTGTTTTTTGGAGTTCTCCACAACATCACTTGTATCAACCGAAAATTCATCCAACTCCTCATCATCTTCAAAAACTTGGAGATAATCTTGATTATCAGGAACTGAAATCCAGAAAATCCTTTGTTCTTCCATATGCATCAACTGATTATGCCTTCTTTGTAAGGGAGAAATTTATTTCGTGTATCAAAATTTACAACATATGACAAGGCATTTAGTTCAAGATGAATTGGCTTTTTTGCTTCTTTCTCATATAGCAATGTGTATGGTGACAATCCAATGCTGTCTTTCGGTGTAAGTTTGCTGGCACATAATGCATCTATTAACTTTGTATGCCAATTTATTTGATTCACATCAATTGTTTTTTTAATGATTTGGATCAATGTTTTGTTTGTAGATTCAACTAAACCATTTCCCCGGTGATAATAGTTTGAAGATTGCCCCATTATAATACCAAATTCCCCACAAAATTTGGTAAACTTTGACTCGATAAATATTGATCCATTGTTTGTAATAAAATTCTCTGGAACCCCAAATCTTGATAAAATATTTTCTTTGAGGAAATTTATAAGCTTTTCAAAATCAACCTTCTTGAGGGTTATAACTTCTTGCCACTTTGTACAATAGTCAGTTGCAGTAAGAATATAAGATTGGCCTTTGTCGGACTTAGGATTAATTGGGCCAATGACATCAAGTCCCCAATGTACAAAAGGTTCTTCAACTGTTATGGACTACAAGGACATTACTGCTGTTTTCATTTTTCCAAAAAATATTTGGCAAGAAATACATTTTTTGATCATTGCATATGAATCTTTAGAAATGGTTGGTCAGTAATAACCCGCTCTCATAATTTTATGTGTTGTACGTGTAGGTGAAAAATGTCCTCCACAAATGCCTTTATGAAATTCAACAAGCACCTTCTGGGCTTTCATTGAATCAATACATCTTAGCAACATCCCATCAAAATTTCTTAGAAAAAGTATTTCAACAAGTACATATTGGTTTTCCTTCATCTTTAATTCCCTTCTTTTGAAGACATGCCATTTGGGAATTGGCTAGATTTTAGATAAAAAATGATATCCTTATACCATTTTGTCATGGATGAATAAGATCCTGTTGAAATTGATATAACCATGTTTAGTGAATCAACCGCTGCCATAAGTTTGCATAACCCATGTCCTTTAACTGCTTCCAATGGCTTGATCTCAATGTCATATTCTTGAATTTTTGCGAGCCAATTTTCCCATTTCCTTTCTCTTAATTGTTGATTAATGAACATTTTCGCTAGAGATGTTGGAATATATGCTATAACATGAGATGACAAGATGTAAGTTTTGAAGTGTGCCACTGCTTTAACCAAAGAAAGAGTTTGCTTCTCTATTTCCGAATATCTCAACTCATAGTCATGCAAATTTTTACTCATAAAACTTGTTGGAAATTCTTCTCCTTTAAGACTCCTTTGTGTTAAAATAGAAGCAATGGTCTCTTCTGAAGCAAAAGAATATACGATAAAATATTGATCAAAATTTGGACTGGAAAGAACTGGAGCTGAAGCAATTGCATGCTTGATTTTAGTAAATGCTCTTTGAATTTCTTTTGCCCATTCAGATTTTTGATCCTTTTTCAACAAGACATTTATCGGTTTCACAATTGTGGTATAATCTGGGACAAACATCCTTACAAAGTTTATCTTTCCAAAAAATGTTTGTACTCCCTTTCTCGAGGTTGAAGGGCTCAATTCATTGATATAATTGACTCTCTTTGTATCAATGTAGATTCCTTCTTTATTGACTATATGTCCCAAGAGTTTTCCCTCTAACATTGCAAACAAACCTTTCTAGGGATTCAAAGATATTCCATATAATCTACATTGCTCAAATACTTGCCTTAAATGATCAATGTGCTTTTCTCTTACTCTGGAATGAATAGTAAGATCGTCTTGATAGTCAACCATAATTTTTCTAATTAAAAATTTGAAGGCATGATCCATTCCCCTCTGAAAATTTGCTCCAACATTTTTTAAACCAAAGGGCATACGTACATATGCATATGTCTCCCAGGGTGTGATGAAAGCAGTTTTAAGACTGTCTTCTTCTGCAACCAATACTTGATTATGTCCAGAGAAACCATCTGACATAGACATCAAAGCTGAACCAATCACTTGTTGTAGGAGCATCTCCATGTTAGGGAGGGGATACTTATATTTGATACTTGCCTTGTTCAAGTCTCTAAAATAAACATAAAGACGAATCTCCACGCTTTTCTTTCTTTCCATAACAGGGTTTGAAATCCATTCTGAATGTCTAATCGAAACAATTATCTTGGCCTTCTTCAACTTTTCCAACTCAATTTTTACCAGGGGTTTTAGTTTAGGATTCACAATCCTCAATTTTTGCTTGACTGGCTTTGTTCCTTCTTTTAGTGGTAGGATATGTTGAAATATTGATTTATCATACTCTTTCAAGTCATCATATGTCCATGCAAAAACATCATGATATTCTTTGAACAAAGCGGTGTATTGATAAACTTCTTTTTCAATACAACTAGTACTGAGAATTACATACTTTGGAGAATCTTGTGTGCCAATATTTATTTTATGAGTTTCCATCTCTTTTCTAACAGACGCTTCTTTTTTCAAGTTGGGAAATTTGGCTTGGTCATCTCTTGTGAGAAGAGATTCAAAATTGATACAATCCTTTGAAAGAGGTATATGACTTTGATATTCAGAGTTCTCTACAACATCATTTGTATCAGTTAGAAATTCAACCAACTCCTCATCATCTAAAAAACTTGGAGATAATCTTGATTATCAGGAACTGAAAGCCTAAAAATCATTTTGACTTGGAATGTATTTTGGCTCTTTGAATCATCAGGATTGAATAAATATGCAACAACCACCATTGAGTTTACCTTCTGATTCTTATCTCTTGGGATATAAGAAATGTTAAATGAACTGAAATAATTTATGAGTTCATTTACCCTTTTGGCATAAAATNTTTGGCTCTTTGAATCATCAGGATTGAATAAATATGCAACAACCACCATTGAGTTTACCTTCTGATTCTTATCTCTTGGGATATAAGAAATGTTAAATGAACTGAAATAATTTATGAGTTCATTTACCCTTTTGGCATAAAATTTCAATTCCTCCTTTTTTGTCTTGTACTTCTTTCTTATTTGATTTATAACCAGTTCAGAATTGTCGGTTATGATCAAGTGTTCAATTCTCATTTGAAGTGCAAGATTCATTCCTTGTATCAATGCTTCATATTCAACTTCATTATTTGTACAAAGAAATTGAAGTCTGATGGCGTGTGGATATATAACTGAACTTGGGATATTGAAGACAATCTCTACTCCACTTCAATATTCAGAGTAGGCACCATCAAAAGACGTCTTCCAAAATCATTCAAAATAATTTTCTTCTTTTTGTTTTGAAATACTTGGCTACTCTGAGTCAAGCACAACATAGTTTCCAATTACGGTATCGATGTAATCTTGCATTAATTCATTGTCTTTTTTCATGAAAGAACTTGGATTTTTGGCTTCTCGAGGAACTTTTACCATTGTTCCTTCTTTGTTTGGTAACATCATACAACTTCCATCATTCATGATGTAACCTCCAATTAGTGAGCACCAATCTCTTTCTAGAACTACTGCATATGTTGGAGGCAAGTCAACCACAATGATAGTGAAAACATTTGTAATATGGGGTGCAATAGTTATCCAGGAACAAAAACCTTTGATTTCTCCATATGTTGGGACCTTCCTTGAATATATCGCATAAATACTCTCTCCAGTTTCATAATACTCAGTGCATCCCATTCCGAGAGATTCCATTACTGATAAGAGCATAATATTATTGGTCGCTCCACTGCCAACCAAATAATTGTGTAATACTACATCATGATTTTCGATTGTGATGTAGAATGGCGGGACCTTACCCATTGGAGGCAAGTCGACCACAATGATAGTGAAAACATTTTTAATATGGGGTGCAACAATTATCCTTGCACAAAAACCTTTGATTTCCTCATATGTTGGGACCTTCCTTGAATCTATCGCATATATACTCTCTCCAGTTTCATAATACTTAGTGCATCCCATTCCCACAACTTCCATTATTGATAAGAACATAATATTATTAGTCGCTCCACTGTCAACTAAATGATTGTGTAATACTACATGATGATTTTTTATTGTGATGTAGAATGGCGGGACCTTACCCCTTGGTTTAACCGTTGAAATATTTTGTTGAAACTTGGAATTTGTTACAACGACCTCAATTGTTTTGGTTGGCTCATCCAAAATATTGAGAATATTTTCTCTTTGTTGTGGGATTTTTACAACTTCCATAAAAAGGAGAGTAATCCTCAACTTAGTCAAGTCATCAATTACATTATAAGTCATCTGTGGAGGATTCTTGATTTTATTGGCAACTACTTGTTGTTTTGATGTTTCTGGAGCATTTGTTTTGTTTTTATCTTTTTATTTTTCAACATTCTCTTTTGCTTTGAATTTATTGAACCGTGATTTGATTTGCACAACATTTTCTTGTGAGATATTTGACTCTACATGTTCATCAAATACATACATGGATGACTCATCTTCATCCGTATATACAGATTCAAGACTTTCAACTTGAATGATTTTGGCCTCTTGGTCAAAACTATCAAAATTTTCCTCATCATAGATTGCTTCCAATATGATAGCATTGGGATTTTTCACCCTTGGTGCTCTTTACCTATGCTCATATTCATTTTTTATTCTTTGTTATTGAAGATGATTTCTTCTTTGTTCATGAGCAAGAACTCTGGGGTTTTGATCATTTGAGGAAAAAAATTCTCCTCTTCTTAATCTTGTTAGCTCATTTTGCATTTCTCGAATTGTTTGATTCATCTGAGCTATTTCTATTATTTGTTTTGTCTCTTGGGTTATTGTTGGATCGTGTCTTACATTAGGGATTACTCCTTGAAGGATCCCTCCACCAAATCCTCTATTTTCAACGTTCCTTGTTCCCTGATTTTCAACATTCCTTGAAGTTGATGCCCCTTGATTTGAGATAGCAATATTATCCATTTGTCTTTGGACTTTCCCGAGGATGATGTCGTGATCAACATAAGTTTCGAACATGATTTCTTACATCTCTGTTGCTTTATGTATAACTCCATTTAGATCTTCAATTTGTGTAGCCTTGATGGAAAATTTCACATTTGAGGGCATTACATTTTTGTAACATCCAAGTATGACTGGAGCATTTGGTTTTTGTTCTTTTGGAATCTGATTTAATGTATTGAAAAATCTTAAATTGAAATCTCTAATCCTTTCGCCCTTTTTCAAACGAATTTGGGTGAATTGTGTGAGCAGAGTATGATACACTATTGGAGGAGCATACATAGTCAAGAACATGGTTTCTAAATCATCAAATGATGAAATTGATCTTGTAGGAAGAAACATATACCACTCATAGGCCAATCCTGTCAATGTCGAAAGAAAAAGTTTGACCATTACATCATCATGTTCTACTAAATGAATCTCACACATATTCAAAAACAAATGCAGATGTCTTTTGGGGTCCATCACTCCATCTCCTGAAAATGTAGGAAAAACTCCTTGAGGAAGAGTTGGCAATTGATGTTGTTCTCCTCGAAGATTAAGCAGGCTATTTCTAACCCTTCTTCTTGGAATTGTTTTTCTGTCATTTCTCTCTTCACGATTCTCAATATTCTCTTGCATATCACCCATTATTGGATTTTTTTTATTTTTTATTTTTTTAATTATTCTGTGGTGGAACTCTCTCAAACTTATCGAATTTGAAGTTGTTTGCTTTTACTTCTTGTTATTGGTCCCTTGTATGATTTCAGCTTAAATTTCCTTCTTGCAATCTCTCTTTCTTCTTCGCGGGATAAGGTTTCCCATGATCTCTCAAGATCTTCACGAGTCCTGGCTGTTGACAATGTCAAATCATACAATTCATGAAGAATGGTTGTTTGATTTCCAAGACCAACTTGTAAATGGGGTTCATTTGGCCGAGGTTGGGTCATTAGAATTATGGTTTGCGAAACCAGCCTTCTTTTCTCCCCAGTATTCACCAAAAATGTTGATGTCTAGATCTGTTCAGGTCCAAACAACAACCTCACGAGGATATGAATCGCCCATTGTTTTTATAGAGGTGGTACTCCTCTTTTAATTCTTTAAAGATTTATCTTGAATATCTTGGGACAACAATATGAAAAATGGGAGAGTGCTAGATAGAAAATTCCAAATCTTATCAATCAAATAAATAGAAATATTGATGATTGAAAATATAATACATACTTCAAGGAATTCCTGAGAAACGGACCAAGAATATTTACCCATATGATAAAATATTTGCAGGAATATAATACAAAAATAACAATTACAGGAAAGATAAAATAAATCTCACATCCATCACAATATTCATTATTTTTGGTTAAATTCAAAGAAAGAAAGGTAAAGGCCCTCATATGAGAGAACTTTAAATGAGACTTTTCATTGATAACAAGATAGAATATGATAGGAAAACTTTAAATATCCAATGCTCAAATATCAGAGTTCAAAAGATACTATTAAAGCTTATCCCCGAAGTAGTTCTCTGGGATTTTTTCAAAAAATAATATAGTCTTTGATAGTCTTAAAAAAATAAAATGCACTCGTCCAAATTTGGACTGGGATTGGGCTCACGTGGACCATAAAATAAATATGAGAACATGGCTAAACCTGAAAGGAAGACAAAGAGAAAAGATCATAAAATCAATTATGTTTTTCTCGAGAAAGGTAAAACACAAATGGAGACTTCTGAACAGGAAGAGAAAAGAATTAGGAAGAATGTGATGAGTATTACTCATTGTGATGGTGTTCTCTCTCTTCTTAATCACTTGTCGATGTTCCTTTTAAATTATCTTGGATTGCAGTTTCACAACCGGTACCAACTGCTTCCACTTGATCCTCTTCAGATATCTCGATTAAAGCTTGCTTCAACCAATTTTCGATACATTCTCTCATCGGTGCAACAATTATTTATTGTCTGACTTTGATATCAAATAGTGTACCTTCTAATTCTCTTAATTCAATAGAAAGTTGATGAATCATGTTCTCGATATCTTCATTTTTATTGACATAGCTTACAAGCCAGCTTTCTACTTCATGTTCAATGTACTCGGTCATACTATTGAATTTCTCCGTTGATACCTCTTTTAATATTTCAAGGTGTTCTTCAAATTTCTCCCTCATCATAAGCATGGAATTAAGAATTAGTTTAGGATCTAGGACATTATTGGTAGTTCATGATAAATCTAACTCAATCATTTTAAAATACAATTCCCCTTGTTTTACACTTAGAGTGTCAACATCAACCAATATTTCTTTTAAAACATTAATTATTTTAATCCAACATGATTTCAATTGCTTAATTCGTGTAGGGGATGGTAAATCTTCCTTTTTTCCTTTTCAATTCACTCATTCCAAAAACTTTCAAGAAAAATGTGATAACAACATCCTTGTAGAAATCCTCATCATTGTTGAGGTCGACCTCGAGGTACTCTCTCAAATTGATAAGCCTTGAATCAAAAGAAACAAAACTACCTACCAAATCCAATGCCGCTAATACAAGAGAGATTCTCTTTTTTATATTTTCTCCCATATATCGTCTAACTGCAGAAAGCAGACTTGATGTTCCCTTTAGCTTAGAACTTGATTATGGTGTTTTGTCATAACTTTTCCTAAGTTGAATCCTGGTAATAGGGCTTGCAAATATTGTGGTTGGAATTAAAGGATATTATGGCTCTTTAACCCTTTCTTTAAGCATAAAATTTTCTACTTCCATTTCATCCACTGACATTTCTAGAGCATCGTCGATAGCTCTATGAATCTTAGCAACTTTTTATGGTAAATCTCCTCTCAAATTAAATTCTGAATTTGTTTTTTCCTGAATCTTCTTTCCTTTTGAATTAAGTCTTTCAAAAACTAATTTCTTGGAGTCTCTATCAAATGAAGCACTGTGAAGTGTTAAGGATTCCTCTTCTTAGAAGACCGGTTCTTGCATTGCCAATTCTGCTACAATTTCCCGAATCCTTTGTTCATCATCTGGAAACTCTATATATTCAATATTTGTTTCCAGCTCCATGTCTTTGAGATTATCATTATCATCAGGTACGAGCTCACTTATTTCCTGCTTATTTACCCGTCTTTTCATTTTACTATTTATAGTAAGCTTATGGGGTCTCTCTAAATTCTTTTTTGGAAGATTAGGATCATCTCCATAACCAAATTTTTCAATTACAAATTTCTTTTGTTCTTGAATTACAGGGGTTTGGTTTTGGTGTGCCTCTTTTTTGAGAAGAACCTTCAGATCCTGTACTTTTCTCATTTACAACTCTTCCACATTGTCGATGTGCTTCGTTTGTGCTAACAAATGTTTCAGGATCTCAAACTGGAACTCCCTCATGATTGTTTTCATTACCTTCATCTTCTCCATATAAAGAAGTATTTATATATGAAACTTTGAAACCAACTGAAGTCATATGATTCATAAAATATTGATGAGGGTCAAACCTTTTCACTTGATTTTCCAACTTTAAACTGTACTGGTCAAACTGGACTGCATATTCATTAGTTTTTGAATCATTTCTGACCGTGCTTTCGCCAATTTTCCATGGTAATGAAACGAAATTCTTTTTCTTTCTTTCATAGAAGAAATTAGCCTAGAATATGTAAACTCTACAGACTTCAATCACAAATATTCTATTTGATACATAAAACGAAAGAAAAATTGGGGCTTCTTGAGAGAAATAAACTCTGATTATGTTGTACTGTTCATTTGATTCAAAACTTCCCTTTTTATCAAAAAAGGTTGTCGCATCCAATGATAGTATTGAAGTACCATTTCCAAACATGAGTTTCTTGAAAGAAGAAACATAAACATCATAAACTCCATAAAAATGGTACATTGCTTTCTGATTCCACAAAGTAGTGTACTATGTATGAACATGGTCTTCTTTACAGTCGATCTTCTTTGCTAAGCGCAATCCTTTGAGTACATGACAATATACAATGACAAAGATCAAATATGTAGACATATAGAATTTCTTGTCCTTCCTAAAATTCGATAATTAGAATGATATTTCAAAAGAGATAATTTTTGACCTGTCGAAAATCACTTTCTTTTGGATAGAAAAGTATAAAATATAAAGAGACGAAAGATTAATTGTAGCAGTGGACTCTTGTCCAAGAATCCTAGCAAGAAGCCATGGCATTTCTTGATATGGTTTTCTCAGTTGACTAACTTGTATTGTTGATATATCCTTCGACATTGTTGTGGAATCTTCAAGATATTGCAGCAATAGGTCCCAAGCACCATTTCTAGCTTTCATGAAGTCCTTGGCTTCTTCAACTTTGAAGGTCATTGTTGGATCGGGTAACTTGAGCATTCTGCTGAAAGTTTATGGCGCCAAAGAAATCATAGATTGTCCCTTCAATTGAATGATTATTTGGTCTTTCTCATAATTATCTATGCACCATATAACAAGATTTGTAGTGTCAAAGACTTCCGAAACACATCCCTCTTAAGCGATTCCAGATATCCATATATCATTAATATCTCTTTCTTGAGGCAGAAATGTAGAATAATGTGTGTAAGCTCTAGACTAGTGATATTTTGGATCTTCTCGTGAAAATGTATTCATAGTATTCCCACAAAAACTTTCTTTCCTCCTGGCCATCGTGATTTGGAGTTGGCAAATTATCTACAGTCTTTATGATCATTAATACCAACATAACTCATTTTTACATAATAAACCCTCCAACTCTTTTCTCGAAATAACACTTAAGGCGAACTTAATTTGAATTTATTGAGAATAGTATCAACAAAATCACCATTAATAACGATCCTTTGGTAATTAACCATTTTTTGTTTCCAATATGATTTGCATTTAATGTTACTCGGGGAATGTGACAAGAGAAATGAGGATTCAATGTGGAGAAGTGGAGTGGTGGAGAGACGAATATGAACGAAGGAGGTGGAGTAACTCCGATCCCGCGGTAAGATATCAAAATATGACCAAGCGTTGCAAAGCAGGCGGAGGAAAGAAAAGAAGATTCTTAAAACTTGTGATACAATCTTCACTTATGCAGTAGAACATTGAATTGACTAAGTATTGAAATGTTAAGAAAGAAGAATGAAATATTAAGAAATGACTAAGTATCATGAAGCAGATGGATGGAGGCTTGGACATGAAATTAATGAGTAATTCAAACATGCGGTAATAACGCTTGAAAAATTCTAAGTATGGTGCCATATGAGGATCGCAGAACTTTGGAGTGCCTTTTGATTATGGTGGAGCTTCAGAGTTGGATAAAAATGTGTGATTAACCCGTGAACCCACCGTTCTGCGAAAAAACTCAAGAAATACTAAGTGCTGGTGAAAGATGGATACGTGGAGAGGGAAGGTGCATTTTGAATGCTGCAGAACTTAAAGAGAAGGCTTATGAACCAGCAATAAATCCAAATTTTTCTAAGTGTGGTTAATGAGATATACGAGAGAGAGAATTCAAGGAGGTTCGTCGTTGCAAAGGGTGGGAAAAACATGAATATAAGGGGGAATGATTCGAGGCTTGCACCTTTGAGTCTACAAACATTTGACTTGACAATAAATCGACTGCCAAGGTTTCATATTTTGGGTCATCCCATCTAGTAGAGACAAACCTTTCTCACATCTCTACATGCACTCAAGGGATTGTGGGGTATTTGGATCTCACGTATTATGAAAATTACCACCTCACTGATAAGGGCGATGTGTATAGTTTTTGTGTAGTTTTGCTTGTAACCGGTGACATCATAAAAGGCCATTGATTTCTCCAGGAAAGATATCGATGTGAATTTGGCAATGTATTCTCTTAGTAGATAGGAACAAGGAAGGATTATGGATGTTGTCGATCCTTGCTCGAAGGATAACTCATCACAGATTGTTATGGACACTGTGATAAAGGTGGATATTCGTGGCCACCCACCTGTTGCAAATTTCAACTGGCTCATATTTACAGTTTTCAGTTCAACACATTTCTCTGTAATGGGGACATTTATTTGTAATTGTGGGTTCTACACTTACGAGGTTGTCCTAAATCACAACACAACATCCAGGTGGATATTGATGGTTTCCCACCTATTAAAACTGGCTTATTTTTTAAGTTTTCATGTCTGTACATCTTTCTGTACTTCTAGGGATGTTTTGGGGCTCTAAACAATGTTTTCTTGGCTTTCCACAGTCAAACTATAGATGAAGTTAGAGATTTATGAAATAATGCATAGTTCTCGAAAATACCTTTCCAACGGGCTATCACACGCCTAAAACGAACATCGTATGCAAAAGTTACGACCTCGGGAAGTTAATGTACTAACTTACCCCAGCGGTGCCCACATGACTTTTGGCGCTTCATCTCCTAGGGTTAGGTTTTTGGATTTATAGGGTTTTGGAATTCATGTTTATCATATAAAGGCCTTTAGAGCCTCATTGTAATCATCTTCTTACGAATGAGCGTAGCCATCACATCTCTTCTCAGAGATAAAGCTTCCACCATTCTGGCGAGTCTTGCTGTAATATACCAGATATAAAAAGTATGTAGAACATAAATAAAATGCTAGAAATGGCTGAATAACAACAATATAACCAGAACAATCACCACAATAACACATAAATGATATAGGAATAACAACAGAAATAACACTTTGATTTTGAGAGCAATGTTCATGGGCCTCTTCGAGGGGGCAACCTCCAGTCAAGCAGAGCTCTATTACAATAATATCCAAGCTAGGGTTCTCATACCCTCGACTCCTATTTATACTAAATATGTCTATCAAAAGAAGCATCTAGAGGAAGATCCTTCTATAAGTGGAAGCTTCTATTAGGTTTTCTTACATTCGACTTATTCTATTTTATTGTAAGGCCTTATTAATATTAACCTTTATTACATTGGAATATATTGTTCTACCTATGTGCAGGTTAGGACCCTAACATGTCCTCCCCCTTAAAAATAGCCTTTTCCTCAAGGCGTGAGATGTGGAAATTGTTGCAGAATGGTAGCTGGTTTTCAAGTGGCATCTGCTGGAGTGATATCTTTCCACTGGACTAACACTTCCTTGATGGTGCTCTGATGCAGGCGATACTCACGCTGGTCCAAAACTTCTTGTGGCTGTAGCCAAATGGATCCTTCTTCAGCTAACTCGGGAAGGTTGGTTTGAATTTGGCTCTTAGTTCCAATCACCTTATTTAAGCATGAAACATGAAAAACAAGATGTAGCTTTGAATGACTGGGTAAAGCTAACTGATAGGCCACCTGTCCCACACGCTTGAGAATGGTATAAGGACCATAAAATTTGGGTGCTAGCTTCTGACAATGCTCAACCTTTAGGGAATTTTTCTTGTAAGGTTGCAGTCGAAGAAACAACTGATCCCCTTCTGCAAATTGACGTTCAGAGCGACCTTGATCTACTTGTTGCTTCATGTGATTCTGTTCCATTACCAAATTCTCTTTGAGGGTATGGAGAATAGCCTCTCGAACTGTAAGCGTTTGGTCAACTGCATGGACCTTCGAGAGACCAAGTAAGTATGAGAGAACTAAAGGTGACTTTTCTCCATATACCGCTTCAAAAGGAGTCATCCGTGTAGCTGTATGGTATGAAGTGTTGTACCACCATTCAGCTAGGGATAACCATTGAGCCCACTGATTTTTCCTTTCCGAGGCAAAACACCTCAAATATGTTTCCAAACACTTGTTGACAACTTCCCTTTGGGGATGATAAGCTGTGTTGAGATGCAATTGGGTGCCATGTAGCTTGAACAGTTCTTTACAAAAATTACTGGTGAAAGTTGGGTCGCAATAAAAAACAATAGAATGTGGCATGCCATGAAAAGACCTGAAAATTTGAGCCACCGTGGATGCTGTAAAGGGGTATTGAAGAGCGCAGAAATGAGCATACTTGGAAAGGCGATCAACAACCACCATGATGACTGATTTATTTCTCGATTTGGGTAAGCCTGCAATAAAATCCATAGATATATCCCTCCAAATAACAGGTGGAATCGAAAGCGGTTGTAGTGTGCCCGGGGATTTGACTGTTTCGCCCTTGTTGCATTGACACACATCACATTCAATGACAAAAGTACGAATGTCTTGTTTCATACCATCCCAGAAAAAAGAACGTCTGACCCTGTCATAGGTTTTGGTGAACTCGGAGTGCCCTGCTATGGGTGTAGTATGAAGCTTAGAAAGTACCATGGATTTAAGTTTCGATTGTTTACTTAAATACAAATGGCCTTCGTATCTAAGCTCATCATGGAGCCAAGAGTACCCTGGGGGAGATGGAGCATTGGACTGCAATTGTTGGATCTGTTATCCCCGATTTCTAGGGATAACTAGGAGATCATGTCTCGAGGCCCACAGGTCCTAGACATAGAGTACCGAGAGCAAGATTGACCTGAGCATACCCCTGGAGGGCCCATCCTTCTTCTTCTTCGCCAGATTTGTCCTGTCAATAGCAGCAACATCCATCACCATCGACTTGGACTTGCATCAGAGAAGACTCTTGCTCCATGAGGTAATTGGTCCAGGTATCATGGTATGTGTCATGTTCGATCGTTATAACTTTCTTATATATGCATTAGGTTCCTTACATTTCTGACAACTGCTTGGATCTTACACTAACCCACTTGACCATTGTTGGG